>JARJDW010013668.1:0-10244 GCA_030264715.1 Adinopsis sp. GC000173
TAATTACCAACCAGCCAGCGTGTGTGAAATTTGCGGTTGGAAAAAACGTGCGATAGTTGTGGACGTTTTTTTTTATTTGTTTTAATTTATGGCACATTAAAAATATATTTGAGTATATACGCGCAATTTGGGAATTTTTACGCATTTGGTTATTCAACTAATTGCAATCACATTCTCTGGCAATTAATGCCGTCAATTAAACAACTTCTTCGCCTCCTCGACTTCAATTTTTAAATTAATGTTATACAAATAATGAAAGTATAATACGAGGGGCTGTTCCTAAAATTCGCGGAATGATCTAATAAGGGGCGAAAGCAATAAGCAATAACTATGATATTTGATAGTTAAAATTCTTATATGTCGCCCCGAAATTATTGAAATTTTATTTAATAAATGCACTTGAAAAAACGGCTCTCTGGACGAAAATTTCAGTCAAATAATAAATAAAATCTGCATTTTTTCTAAATGTATTAAATTTTAAGAGGAAAATATTCTGGTACAGGTATAAATGCAATTTTGTGCTATTCCTACACATGAATTTCATTTTCATGCTACTGCCGCCGCCGATCGAACTTGTTCTTAGTAGTAGCGTCTTCAACCACCTATTCTACCCATCCCACCACCACATCCCCCCCAACCAAATGAATAAAGTAGGTAACTGAATTTGCATACAACAATGCTTCAAACGTCGCTCCTGTCTTGTTGCACGCTAAGATTGTGCAGCGGAGTTTGTACAGTTGCATAATTAGATTAGCAAGCGTGCACGTCGTGTCGTCGTCAAACAAGCGTATGAAACGAACAGTAATTGTTCAATGGGCATTATTCTCATGATGTAAAAATAATCTAGTGTAGGTAACACAAAAAAGGCGATGATTTAAATTTTAGCGTATTTTGTATAGATATTGGAGAAAAAATAAGAAAATGCGTTAAAAATGCGCATTTTTAGTTTTTTTGAAAGCGATTTAGTAGCAAATTACGACAAAAATGATGTCGCGCCAGTAAAATGTTTTAAATTCACCCTTCCCCTCTTCTTTTTCTACGATTTAATGTGATATCCACCGACGAAAAAGAAACCTGACATTCTCACGTAAAAATAATCTATAAATTTCGAGTGTCGGTAATACAAAAAGGCAATGATTTAAATGTTAGCGTTTTTTGCATAAATATGGGAGCTGGATGAATCAATTGAAAATTGTAAGAAAATGCCTTAAAAAATGCGCATTTTAATAATTTAAGCGCATTTTTAGTTTATTTGAAAGCGATTTAGTAGCAAATTACGACAAAAATGATGTCGCGCCAGTAAAATGTTTTAAATTCACCCTTCCCCACTTCTTTTTCTACGATTTAATGTGACATCCACCGGTGAAAAAGAAAATTGGCATTCTCACGTTAAAATAATCTATAAATTTCGAGTGTCGGTAATACAAAAAGGCAATGACTTATATGTTAGCGTTTTTTGTATAAATATGGGTGCTGGATGAATCAATTAAAAATTGTAAGAAAATGCCTTAAAAAATGCGCATTTTAATAATTTAAGCGCATATTTAGTGTTTTTGAAGACGATTTAGTACCAATTACGATGTCGCTTCAGTGAAATACCTTAAATTCACTCTTCCCCTCTTCTTTTCCTACGTTTAAATGTAATATCCGCTGGCGAAAAAGAAAAAAATTGCATTCTCACGTGAAAATAATCTATAAATTACGAATGTCGGTGATATGAAAAGGCAATGATTTAAAATTTAGGTTTTTTTGTGCAAATATTGGATGAAAAAATAGAAAGTTGTATGAAAATGCGTTCAAATGTGTATTTTAATAATTTAAGCGCATTTTCCATATTTTTGAAAGCGATTTAATAGCAATTACGACAAAAATGATGTTGCGCCAGTAAAATGTCTTAAATTCAGCCTTCCCTTCTTTTTTTCCCACATTTTAAAACGATATCCGACGGCAAAAAAGAAAATTGGCATTCTCACGTAAAAATAATCTATAAATTTGGAGTGTAGATAATACAAAAAGCCGATGATTTAAATTATAACGTTTTTTATATAAATATCGGTGATGGGGCATATGAATCAATTAAAAATTGTAAGAAAATGCGTTAAAAAATATGCAATTTAATAAGTTAAGCGCATTTTTAGTCTGTTTGAAAGCGATTTATTGGTAATTACACCAAAAATGATGTCACGTCAGTAAAAATATCTTAAATTCACTCTTCCTCTCTTCTTTTCTTACGTTTTAATGTGATATCCGCCGGCGAAGAGAAAAACTGACATTCTTACGTAAAAATAATCAATAAATTTTGAGTGTAGCTAATACAAAAAGACAATGAGTCAAATTTTAGGTTTTTTTGTAGAAATATTGGATGAAAAAATAGAAAGTTGTATGAAAATGCGTTAAAAATGTGTATTTTAATAAGTTAAGCGCATTTTTAGTCTGTTTGAAAGTGATTTATTGGTAATTACGCCAAAAATTACGTCACGTCAGTAAAAATGTTTTAAATTCACTCTTCCCCTCTTCTTTTCTTAAGTTTTAATGTGATATCCGCCGGCGAAGAGAAAAACTGACATTCTTACGTAAAAATAATCAATAAATTTTGAGTGTAGGTAATACAAAAAGGCAATGATTCAAAATGCGTTAAAAATGTGTATTTTAATAATTTAAGCGCATTTTTAGTCTTTTTAAAAGCGATTTAGTAGCAATTACGACAAAAATGATGTCGCTTCAGTGAAATCTCTTAAATTCACCCTTCTCCTCTTTTCTCCCCACATTTTAATGCGATACCCGCCGGCAAAAAAAGAAAATGACATTCTCACATAAAAATAATCTATAAATTTCGAGTAACAGCGATTTAAATCTTTAAATATTTTAGCGTTTTTCGTAAACATTTTGCACTGGCAGGTGAAATAATTAAAAGTTTCATGAAAATGCATTAACCCTTTGCACTCTGACTAAAATTTTGCGAGGTGTCCGATAGCTCCAAATTTTTCTAGACATGCGACAAAGTTAAAAACTGTTTTATATCATCATATTATGCCTAAATTAGAAAATCAATAAAAAAAATATGAAAAAAAAATTACTCCCCTCCCGCAAAAAATGAGAGTGTGACAAAGTAAATAAATATATGTTTATAAACTTTTTTTTATTAAAAGTATTCTAGAAGAAGGTAAAACTAACATATATCTAAACATTTAGTAAGATTATAATGACAATATGACCTTAAGTTTTCATATGAACGCAATGATAAAATGTATATAATCATACAGAGACTTATTTCGTTTGTCGCTTATATGACGACGTTGGAGTGCAAAGGGTTAAAAAATATGCTTTTTAAAGTACGATTTAAGACTTTAAATAATTCTTCCTGCAATAAAATCTTTTATGCTGACAAATTATTTCAACTAAAATTTAAAAAAATCAAAAGTCTAATGAAAATGTATTAAAAATATGCCTTTTATAATTTGTCGCTTTGAAAAATTTTCATTTTTTTTAATCACCCTCGTTTCTCATTATGAAAGCGATTTGGTAGCAATTAGCCACAAAAATGATGTCGCGTCAGTGAAACGTCACAAATTTACCCCGCTTTTTAATGCGATATCCGCCGGCGAAAAAAAAAGAAGAAGAAAAATGTAGCGCTTGCAATTTACACAGTTGTGCGCGCATTATACATCCGAAATGCAGCTCCCCATTCCCGTTCAACTAACTGACAAGTGGATTTTCATATACTATCTACCTACACACAAATACACTAGTATATTACAGTCTTATAATATTTCATAAGGATGCACCGCGCCAACCCCTTTCTCGCTCTTTATTTACAACCCCCCCAACCCCCGATCCACTTTCAACCGTCGACGCGATAAATTCAAATTATGCGCCGACATTATCCGCGTTCTCACATACACATACACACACATGCACTATGCTGCTGTGCCGCTCAAGACAAATCAGCAAAATGTTTTTCTTTTCCACACGTTGTGTGTGTGTGCGTGTGTGTGTTAAAATGCCGTACGTATATATAGCAACACAACAACACACATGATTTATTGCTGCACAAAAGCGCACAAAACAGTATACCCCCAAACAAAATAAAAGTTTCTTCTTACTTTTTTTTGTGATCATATTTTTGCACCTTTTTTTTTGTTGCGGTACGGCACGGTACGGTGGGGACGTTTCTTTTTTGTTTTTGTTTAGTAAATAAATTCAAATGCACAAAGAGTGTTATAAAATTGCGCTTGGAAAAGTGAAGAATTATTATAGGCAACCATATATGTATACATCTTTAACATATTTTCATAGGGTCTTAGATGGGAAATGTTGTGCCGTATTGCAGTAACACAAAAACAGGCGACGCATGGCTTAATAAAGGTTGGAAATTTGCAAGAAAGTGCGTTAAAGGTGGGAAATTTGTCGTAACTATTCGTTGAAAATGTTTTCAGGAAAAATTGCGTCATAGATGTTCAAAATTTTACATTAATTTGTAAAGGGATCATGTTACAAAGAGTTGTTTTATTTTTTTTATCATATTTTTACATTTTTTTTATTGTGTTACGGCAACAACGTTTGCCGCTGTTTTTGTTTAGTAAATAATTTCAAATTCACAAGGAATAATTAAGTTACGCAATGTTTCAAATTTGTAAAGAACTATTATAGGCAATGATACATACACTTTAACTTATTCCCATTGGGCGTTAAATGTAGAATGTTGCGTCTGAACGACAACGCAAACATGTGACGAATGGCTTAATGTAGGTAAGCAATTTGCCCCAAATATTCCCACTTGGTTGCAAATGTTTACAGGTGCCCAAAATTTTATACACTCTAAAGCGTAAGGGAGGATGTATCGTATGGAACATATTGTGATGATGTTAAGAAGAAAGGCAGCCATGGAATTTCAATTTTCCAATATTCTTCAGACGTTTGCCTTTGTTTTTGTTTCGTAACTAATTCATGCATACACAAGGAATGTAATGTTTACGTTACGCAATTTTATAAAATTGGTCTTAAGAAATATAAAGAATTATCATAGACAACCATATATATATACTTTTACATATTCCCATTGGGGTTTAAATGTAAAATATTGCGTATGGTGGCAACGCAAAAACATATGACGTATATGTAAGCGATTCACCTCAAATATTCCCACGTGGCTGGAAGAAAAGGTTTATAGAAAAAAATGACTCATAGGTGTTTTACGCGTATCGAACATGGTTCTACCGGTCGCCTAATATATGAAAAATTAATTTACTTGTGGTGTAGACAACCAACTATACAGATATCTTAAAAATATTCTCATTTGAATTCTCATTTGAACAAATAATCACTGTAAATAGTGCAACACGGCATTTACGAGACTAACCATAAAATAATGTTAAAAAATAAGTTGGAGGAAATTCTTAAATGTCATTTACTATTTATTGATAATGTTATAGAAAAAAAATATTTGTAACGTATGCAATAAACCATATTGCGTTATTTTAAAACATTCTAATTTGAACTAATCATCATTATTTAATTTGATCAAATTTTGCAATAAACTGAGAAAAAGCATTGGAAAAAGTTATCAAATACCATTTATTCAGTATTAATAATGTTGTAGGTAGGCAATCAACATGCATTCAAGATTCGCATTTGGCAGAGCATGTTGCCATTTACTATATGTACACGTTCAATTTATCTAGCGTCAAATGTGCAAAAATTCCAAGCATGTCTTTCTTCAAATAGTAACTTATCGAGCGTATCATTGTATAGGTTGTTGGTAGGCAACCATACATGCATCATCCATTTATGCTCATTTTGCATTGATTCAAAAAGCAAAGCATTACAGCACGTTGATGTTTTTGTTTGTTTTTATTATATTGATGATATATTAGAAATTAATAGATATATTAAATGGTTGTGAAGTATACCTTTACCTTTCTTGCACTTCTTCTGAATGGTCTTGGTCGGTTCGCACGTTGTCTGATCGCCCTTTTTCAGTGTGAGCGTTCGCGAGCGCATATTGTTCTTCGGATCGCACTCCGACCATGGGCCCTTTACGTATCTGCAGTTCTCTGTAACAATAAATACAACAATTAGTAATCGTATATATGTATTTTCTTTACTTTATGCGCATGCAAAAATGAAACAAAAAATGCAGATGAGAGGAAGGTTCATGTATGTGAAAATAAGAGATATCGGTTTGATTGTTAGTTTATACGTGGGTGGTCTGCAAAATTTCGCGTCTTTCCAGCTTATTTTTTTTTGCAATTTTCGCTCTTTTTTGTTATTTGTGCTTTTTGTGTTTTTCCTTCTTTCCCATATTTTTTGCATTTCATTATTTTTGGCATTTTTTCGTATATTTCCTGTAGTGTATTACAATCGTCGCAAAACAGGAATATTTGAAGAAAACGTAAAAGAAATAAAAAACGGTGCATTAAAATTGAATAATAAACTGCAGAAAATGTAACGAAGAATACCGAGGGGAGACAAAGGCAAAGAATAAAAAAAATATGATGAGAGAAAGTGCATGTACCATATGTGAGAATAAGAGACATGGATTTGATTGTTGGTTTACTTATACGTGGGTAGCCTGAAAAGTTTTAAGGCGTTTCAACTTATTTGTTTAGCATATTTCGTTTTTCTGTTTCTATTTATTTTTTCGTGCTTTTTTGGTCTTTTTGTACACTTTTTATTCTTTTTTGCTAATTTGCATTTTCATTATTTTTGACATTCTTTCTCCCTTTTTTTGTAGTGCGCTTTAATTGTTGCAAATACCTGAATGTTGCAAGAAAATGTAAAAGAAATTGAAAAAGATGTGGAACGAAGGGAAAATGCAAAAAGATTGAAAGAAAAACAGAATTCGAAAACATTCGCGCCAATTCATAATGTTAATTCGCTGTCGACGTACGTTCGGATTGGCACCAAGCTAATTGGACTTGTTGCTGGATTTTACAAAAACTCACACGATGCAAAAAAATAATGAAAAACAACAACAACAACAACAACAATACAAAAAAAGCGAAATCGATTTTAATTAGCGTGCGACGAAACGGCCGATGAATTATCGTTTTAGCGTCGCAATAATAAATTTGCATCGTTGAATTTCAATAATATATTCAACAACAACAACAACAATAGTAGAAAAAATCGCATTTGGCTGGCTGGACCCGGCAATTAATCATACGCTTCATTTGTTTTATTTTATTCATATTTACGTTTGTTGTCTGTGTGTATGTGTGCGTGCGTGTGTTTGTGTTTAATCGATGAGCGAATTTTGTAATATACCAAAAAAATGTGAAAAATGTTTTTTACGCTTGCCCCATTATTATTATATTTAATTGCATTGCCGCTTTTTTATGCGCTTATTTTCATAAATGTTACGCATTCATTTATTTATTTATTTGCGATAAATAATACATTGCTATGCATTTAATAAAATAAACAGAGAGAGAGAGAGAGAGTTGTGTTGAATGATTACAATGCTAACCGTTTCGAATTTGATTAAATTTTGTTTACGCGCGGAAATGCGACGCGCAACAGGAGGGCATGAAATGCGCCGCGTGCCATCGTCATCATCGCGTGCGTGCCTACATTTTTATCAATTACGACATGAAAAATGAAGTTGATAGGTATAAAGAATTTGCTGTTTTGAAGATTTTACATGCGATGCTTTGCATATTTTTACATCGCGACGATAAAAAACATGCGTTTTTGTATTCCAAATTATTTTTTTCAGTATTTTCACGTTTCTTAAGCAATTTTTGATGGATTTTTTTTGCATTTATAGATTTTTATCAAAATTGTTTGAAAATTTTTCAATCGAAAATGATTCACAAAATATTTTCAATTTTATGTGTCTTAAATTATTTTTTCAGCATCTTTACGTTTCTTAAACATTCAATTTTTAATGGATTTTTCTTTGCGTGCGGGGAAATGTTTGCAATTTTCTTTAATTTTCGGCATTTTCCATCAAAGCATTTATAGATTTTGATCCGGACTGTTTGAAAAACGAGAAGAAATACGTTCTTCTAGATTTTCAATCGATGATGATGAAACTCGATAAAATGTTTTATGGAAACTACTGAAAGATCAAAGAAAAATCGGAAAAAAATCGTTAAAAATTTACCCCACACGCCCAGAAAAATTCATCAAAAATTGTATGTTTAAGGAACGTGGATATGCTGAAAAAATAATTTGCTGCACCCCTTCGTATCTATCCATTGTGTTTTTGAGCAGGAAAACCAACCAACTACCCAAACTGGTTATACGTTTTTCTTTACACGCTTGTTTGACGATGTTGTTAATCTAATTATGCAACTGTGTTCCAACTTGGCTGCACAATCTTGGCGTGTTGTTGTATATGCAACAAGACAGGCGCGCCGCCGTTTGAAGAAGCATTGTTGTATGCAAATTCAGTTACCTACTGCACCCATTTACTATNAACTATGTTCCAACTTGGCTGCACAATCTTGGCGTGTTGTTGTATATGCAACAAGACAGGCGCGCCGCCGTTTGAAGAAGCATTGTTGTATGCAAATTCAGTTACCTACTGCACCCATTCACTATTATACAATGCGAAAAGGGTGGTTGGTGTGTGGAGGTGAGGGATTTTGATCATCGGTAAATGGTGGTTGTTGCTGCGGGGTGGGGACGGCAAATTTCTTGTTTGTTTGAGATGTGTGCGCGCTAATAGATACATCCGGAACCACCACCGAGTAGTCGTCGTGTCGTAGGAGTAGAGCGGAATAGTGTCGTGTTCCCTTTGCTCCCCCAGCACACACACACACCCAACCTTGTTTCACGTCCGATTCGATTATGTTGCACGAATTTTGATGCGATCGATGTGTGTGTGTGTGTATGGGGGCCGGTTGGACGGACGGGCGGCGACCGCCGGCCACCACCACCACCTTGCCGAAAACGCTATTCTATATAACGCATCCAAATCGGATAAGTTTTTTGCCTTTCTCTCCGATTTTTTCTCTTTCTCTTTTGCGCAAAAAAAGAGAAGCGAATGTTTTGGAGTTGGAAGCGGGGGCGGGGGTTATATTGGAATTTATCGCTCTGTTTACTAATTAGAATTGCGTTGCATGAATATTGATTGATTTTGCTTTTCCTACGTTTTCTTTTGTTGCGAAACACTCACGTCGTCTCATTTGTACTAATACCAAATCCCCCAGTTGATAATTATTAAATTGATGTTTTCTTGTCGCATCTGATTTGATCTACATAATTTGCAAATAATGTGTATAGTACTCCTGGTTCCAGTAAAATGCGAAACATGCTTTGATTGCTAATTAAATGTTTACAATATTAATGCGGACTAAATTTTTAAATAATAGAACGTACAACTTTTCGAGTACTAGATATTTGTTATAATATCCACGCTCTTGTTTAAAAATAATTTCTTATTGCACTTTGTGCTTTGTGCTCGGTTGCATACATTAATTAGCTAAGTGCTGGTAAATTTAATCATCGACCAATTTCATTACCACACAATTTTGTTGCAAGACACTAGGTAGCGGTTTATAATCCAAGTTGAGTGTATGTTTGGTTGTCTGATAATAATAATCATCAGACTATAATAACTCTCACGGTATTTTATAAGAACTTAAGGTTGAAAGTGGCTGTTTAGGTTCTAGTTTGGCTGTCTACTCTCATTCGCTATACAAAAACGATTCCGTCATTTATTAGGCTTTTTATGAATTTCGTAATATTAATCATACACCATAGATTCATGCACGATCTCCCTATTTAGAATTGTTATAATGAATGCATTTGGTTGTTTAACAATAAAAAGAATACAATTATTCTATAATGCCGTGTATATTTAGTTGTCTAAAAATGAAAAGGGCACTATTTTTCCTATGAACTTAAAATCAAGAGCGTCTTTTTAGGACTTTGTTTACTTGTCTACTCTGCCACCTATTTAATTTTTTGTATTATTGGTGTTTTCAACTTTAAATCATTATTCCAATTGAAATTATTACGATTGGGTTTGGTCTAATAATTAAAAGAATACACTTTTTCTAGAAAGTTGTGTATATAAAATTAGTCTATAAGAATTTAAAATTAAAAATATCTTTTTTGTACTTAGACTATGAAATCGCGTTATTTCATTGGTCCAGTGATGGCAAATGACATCTTGGAACTAGAAATTCCCGCACTAGTGCGGGAAAAAAATCGAAACGCACGCTGATAATTCTAATGTTTAATATATATAACATGTGCTTCACACTATTAAAACGTTTCACTGCGTTCCTTTT
>JARJDW010013669.1:0-90964 GCA_030264715.1 Adinopsis sp. GC000173
TGGTTTAATATTTACTGAAGTGAACCTTTAAATTCAAACAGAGACCTTCTGATGGAACTTGTATGTCAACAATTGTGAAGATATTCACAACTAGCGTTGTCTTCATGTTTTTTTTTTGTTACTAGCTGTAAGCTATTATTGAGTGATTTTTTGCGAGTCAGTATGTGTATGTGTATGTGTATGTGTGTGTGTGTGTGCTAAAAGTGGGCCTTTTCTTCTATTCCGTTCATATATATAGAATGGGAATTCTTTCCACTGAAGTGTATCGCTCGATTGACTTCTTTCCGGAAAATCGTTTTCTCCCATCGTATCCTTTCTTTGATTTTTTTTCTACACTGCACTTTACTTTTCAAACATCGGGCTATCTGATATTCTTTTCGAGCAAAACAATAATCATAATTAAATTAATTTTCTTGGATGATGAAGCATAAAACTTGTTTTCGAAAATGAAATAAGAGAAAAAACACATTTGGTTGGTTTGCTGGTAACTAACTGGAGTCCTCGAAGTTGACCGCACTTCCTGTTGTTATCTTATAAGACAAAAGAATGATTTCAATACTACGAATAAAAGTGAAATTAACCAAAGCATCGGATTAATTTATTTACGATCGTTTGGAAAAAGCAAAATCTCCGGTCGTGTCTTTTATTATTATGAACAGGAAATGACGACATTATGACAAAGACATCGTCTTAGATCCATTATACGAACCACTTTATATTGTAATAGCATTTTTTTTCTTTTACTCTCAGCGTAAAACAAAGAACTAGGCGTGACATCCGTCACACATCATGCACGTAATAGAATTATTAAAATGCGCACTTACATTTAAATAAAACGCATAGAAAAAGATGTAAAAAAATGATATTTTAGATAGGCAGTAGGTACATAGTACTAGTAGTCTATAATGTGAAATTGCAAATTATAGCATTGTATTCGTTTTACCTGAATTAAATATACACAAACACACAGACAAAAAAATATCCAGTTATTTCGTTTTCGTCAGTTAATTGCAATTTCGCTTGTTATTCTATTAAACAGGGCATAACTATGTCATTTATTTAAAAAGAAACACTAATCAAAGTGATTGTTCTATTATTAAAATTGTACTTGGACTATAGAAATAAAATTAATGATGTAGAATTTTATAGATGATTGTTTTTATATTTAAATTTTGTGTTTCGAGCAATTAAACTTCGTTCTTGTCGTTACATAATCTACAATTAAATGTAACATGATTTTTTAATGCATTGCAATTGTATATGTACCTACATATAATGTATGCATCTAATAATACAATTAACAGCAAGGCTAATTATGGTGCAATTAATCACAAATTGATTAAATTTAAGCCATATATACTATAACTAGTTAATACACTAAATTTTATGCTGCAAAAATCGTTCATGCGGCAAATTGCACGGCTATGTGTTTATTTTTGCAAATCAATAATCTAAATCAATTTAACAACAAAAAAGAGTGACCTAAATATTAAATGTGTGAAAATGTTTATCTTCAAATTTAAACACAAAATTTAACACACAAAATAATTGCTAGTTGATTGATTAAAACATTATTATTATAAATAATGGCTAATACTTATATTAATAATTTATTGATCATTTTGAAGTGAATATAAAATTTTCTATAGCGCAGTGTGTTTAATTAACGCGAAATAAATTAGTTTTCGAGTTTATTAATTGTTAAATTATTTAATTATAAAATTGTTTACTAAGGTATGTAGGTATCCATATTTTTTGTGCACAAAGCGTTCATTACTCACATAGAATATTTCATATCTGCATGAGTGTGTGAGTATAGACGTGGATAATCTCATTGAGTGTTAGCATAATCCGACTCAATTATTTCATGTACCCGGTGTAGTTTAAAGCGTATTGTTAGCATATACACTTTAAGCTAATTTAGTGTAGATTGTGATTGGAGCTTGCTCTCGAATAGTATTTTTTCGCTATTCAATGCTGTTGTCTTTTTTCTGTTTTTTTTTTTCAAACAAAAAGTTAATTTTATATTGTTTGTGTTTCCACAGCTTAGTTACTGCTACGTTTTTCCCCAAGATGAAAATGTTAAGTTGTGAGAGTGTTGACGGGGTGTAGTAGCCGCTTGGGGCAATGTGGACATTGCAAAGGCAACGAAGCGAAACGGCGCCTCTACCAGTCTGGACTTTAACAACATCTGCTCGCTTGGAGAAACTACAACACTTGCTTGTGTTGTTCACCTACACACATACAATCTCTCTCCTACAATTAAAACAACTCCATGGAGGATATCTTTTTTTGTGTCCAAGTTACGTGGGCCGAGATGATGGGATTTTTTGTCTTGGCGTTCGCGCGCGCGCGCGCGCCTCTTTCGTTCATGCTAAGCCAATAAAAGAATTTATATGATCAGTGACGGCAGCAATTTCGCAAAATTCAATTATCTTTGCTAACATATCATAACTTATATGTATATGCATATGATATTTTTTCGAATGTGTGAAAAGATTGAAATATAAAAATGTAAGCGAGTTTACATACATATATAAAATATAAATCACATAGCTTTCAATTTTCTGATCGATTTCAGCTATTATTTTTTGTGTGTGTGTCGGATTGTAAAAAAATGCTACAATGAAAATTTTTAAGGAAAAAATTTAATATAGAAATTCGCTTATTTATCAAATTGATTTATAAAAATATCGGTAATTCACATGTCTCCAATGATTGATTTTTTTAATAATAATTTTATTTTCAAATAAAAAGAAACCAACCTCTAAACTGGAATGATATCTTCGCTACGTGTATTTTATTTCTGGTGACAAGTGTCTTAAAAGAAATATCTAGCAATTTATGTGTAACTGCCTAGTTACTGGGACCCTTCTACATGCTCTGGAATGTGTCTTATTTCACTCAAATAGAATACTGAAAAGATTTCACTCTGCTACTACTGCCGCTTTTTTCCTCTCGTTCCATCTTGTATTTCCATTGCGCTTTTTTATACGAAAGAGTTTACAATAGTCTACTAGATATACGTTCTTTAAACCAAAATCAATTTGAAATGTTTTTAGATTTAGATAGAAAAATATTCTGTGTTGCTGGAAGCTAACTAAATAAAAGAATTTTTGCAAAGAAACATATGTATTTTTGTGTCATAGAATAAAAAGAATTGTAATAAATCGAAATCGAAAGAACAAAGTACTTTTCATCTTATTATTGTAACACATTAGGAAATTTAACGCTTGAACGTTTGTAAATTATTGGAACGTATATAAAAGAACTAGTGACAAATCTCACCAATTTTGTTTTCTACAAAACGTGCACACTTACGGAGAAGAAATTTTAAAAGAGAAGAATGAAGGAATGAATGAATGGATGGATGAAAGAAAAAAAGAATAACATTTACCTGACTGACATTATTGTGCTTAGTACCGTAACATATTGAAAAATTTTCGAAACGAAACCAAAACAACGAAATTACACACACACACACACACATATACGCACACACTGAGAGGAAAAAAAATTAAATCATTTCCTCTCCGAACAACATCGAAACGTACAAATTTGTTTAAAACTCTCTCGGTTATGTGTTAATGACAGTTTTGTAAATAAAAGCATCATTTGATTATATCACAAAATCCACTCATTAGATTTTAAAATGTTTAATTGAATATGTTTTTCACGCATTTGAACTATGTTTTTTCATTCGAGATATTATTATGTAATAGCGTTAATAATAAAATGAATGAGTTTTCATTAATAGTGGATACATGTTTAGTTGTATTTATTATATTCAATTGTGTGTGAGTATGTGTGTTATTTTGTACATATAAATTACATCGCATTGTAGAAATTTAATTAGGGTTTGCTTGCTGCCGTTGCTGTTGCTGTTGCTGTTGCTCTGCTGCAAAAGCGTTATTAAATTAAACAAAAGTAGAATAGTGTCCCCAGATGTGTTAGTTTAAACTTGTGTGTGTGTGAGTGTTGCGAATGCTGTAAAGAGTGAGTGTGTAGGTGTCATAAGTCAAAAGTTGCTTATGTTTACAGCGGAGTGGACACAGAGATTGTCATTGCGTTTCGTACGAGTTGGATAAAGAAGCAAAATTAAAGGTGGTTTCGCTTGATGACTTTGCAGAGAGAGAACCTGAGGAAGTATGGTCTAATAATCTTTAAGCATCTGCCGGTGTAGCTGTTCTCATTCTCTTTCTCTCAGCTGTTCGAGGTTTTATTATATTACAGATCCCACCTACTTAAATACCAAACATACAGCCCGATTTTTTTTCTCTCCAATGTGTTTGTATATTTGTGTCGGTGTGTAAGATATGTATGCATGTGTGTGTGTGTGTGTGTGTGAGTGTGTGTGTAAGAGTTCGCGTGTGTGATTTTTAAACGCAGCACCTGGATTATATGAGCACGGATCAAATTTCGAGCGTGTTTTCTGCTACATTGTTATATATACACACACCCTTTCTGTTTTCAGGAGAAAAAAAACTATTGTTAGATTTTTTGGAATGCGAGTTAGAGACACGTTCCAACACGTTTTAAAGCTGACACCACATACGAAAACAACTATAGAGGAAGGCGAAGAGGAAAAAAAAGTGGAAAAAATAACAACACCAACCAACAACCTACAGAGTTTTATTCCACGCTGTATACGTACACAACAACATATAAATGATTGCATTTAACGAAACGCATTTTCTTAAAATTTATGTAAATCTTGATATTAATATACGAAAATAGTTTGCATGTGTAACGTTTTATTTTATTTTACACTTGAACTTATTCTCGTTATTTTCAATTTCGGAGTTTCAAGTACTTCATTATCGTTTTCTAAGTGTATCTAAATAAAGTTTGTTCATGTGGATATGATGAGACGGCATAGCAGAAGCAGAAGCAGCAGCAGCAGCAGCAGCAGCAGCAGCAGCAGCACCAGCACCAAGGGAAAAACTTAAAGATGCAAGACGTTTTTGTGTATATATAGATACACATAATATGTACTATATAATATAGGAGTAGTATAGCATAGCAGAAAAACAGAGAAATTTTAACGCGCGCGCGCATTTTCATCCATCCCTCGTTCTACTACCAAATTTATTCCAAATTGCTCCATTATGAAAGCCATTAGTGCGTGCGTAACGCGACTTTACATTTCATAGGTTTTTAGTTCTCTTTCCTGACTGAAATATATAACGATTTTCACCTGAAGGGAAGGGAAAACTACTGTCGCGTGTATAAAGTGCAATCGAACAAAAAGTAAACATACACCACTGTTATAATATAAAACTTGGAATTTCTTGCCTATTAATTATAATTGTAGTTCAATGACAACATCGTCTATCCATACCGTTATTAAATAAAACGTGTACTAGTATATCAATTATAATCGCAGCACATTTTTCAGGAAAAAGTAAAGCAAAGGCGCACAATTGTTATATATCGTACATACAAATTGCGCGCAATCAAATAATAGTGCAGCGGCAATTTATTGCAAGTTTGCAGATTGCAAGTCATTATGAATAATTTCAGCATCTGTTCGACAATAAACAAACATCTTATACGTTTTTATTCCAACAATTTGATTTCTTAAATTGTATCAGCGGAAAGGAAACCGCAAATTATTTCAATTTCAGAGCAATTTAATGATTATACTCGTAGTATATATACTATACATATTAAATTTCGATCGCTATTGATTCTGTTGCTCGTTCCCAAAAATTTTCTCAAAGAAAGTTTGCACGAAAATATCGAGCAAGGCTATAATTAATAATATCCAAGAAGTAATTTCGAAAATGCAATTTCCAATCGCCATCTCTGTCAGACGCACACATTATTTTATCCATCGAATTGAAACTATTAATGCTAACTATACTAATTGCTATTAAATATGAATGCTATTACGCGCTCGCCCAAAATTACTACCGAACGATAATTTTCGTTTCATTATCGTGCTTGATAATGAATTTGTCATAATGAGAAAAAGTAAACAAGTATATACACAGTTACTAGGTGGTTTTTTATAAATAATAAATTTTTTCGCGTTATATTCTTTGAATGAGAGTTGTGTGGTGTTGAAACAATTGCGATTTAGTTGATAAAAAGTTGTATGTGTGAGTGTTTGTAGGAGGATGTCGAGTGGGCCACGACCAAAAAATCGATAAATAA
Organism: Adinopsis sp. GC000173; assembly: GCA_030264715.1. Lineage (NCBI taxonomy): Eukaryota > Metazoa > Arthropoda > Insecta > Coleoptera > Staphylinidae > Adinopsis > Adinopsis sp. GC000173. The sequence goes on from JARJDW010013669.1 coordinate 6,160, forward strand.
CTGTTGGTAACATATGAACAGTAGCAGAGCGAAAAAGAATTTTCAGGTCGAGCGTTTGGTTCACAGTAGCGTGTGTTATTTAGCACTCTATAAAGCACGAATGTGTACATACATAGCTCCTGTAGGTCCTAGCTATTCAATGGTGCCACTTTCAGAGTAAGCTGTCACATACATCGTACAGCCTCTTTTTAATGTAAGGGTAACAGACATTCACACATATATATTTTTTGTTGTATAGTTAACCCTTCACAACATTCAACAAATAAACACTTTCTCAATATGCCTTTAAATGAACACATTTTCCACGATATTTCTATACTTAATTGATTTATAAACAACACCCTTTCTTTATTTCATTGCATATTACATATTCTCTTTTTGATATTCAATATAGCATATTTTTGGATTACTAATACATCAAATAAATAATATTTCTTTTGAAATTTTATATTGTTGTCTTTGCGAATTTGTCATCTTTTGTATACACATCTTCTAATAATTCAAGTAGAAAAATTTCATTTAACATGGAAACATAAATGTAACTTGAAAAGTAATTGTAGTAAGTTTTTTTCTTATTTTTTATTATTAAATCAATTCAATTGCATTTCGATTTTTACATTTTATTTTCAGCGATATATCCATTATATAATGATATTGCTCCATCAAATTTTCAAAATTAATTAATGATTCTTCGCTGATGATTATACGCGTTTACGCCGGAGTCAATAATTTGCGAAAATATTTTTTATTAAATATTCTCTTCTTTAATATGGCCTCTCAAACTTTCAAAAATACAAAGTGAGTATTACATTACACAAAGTCGCTTATTATGTTTGATAATTATAAAACCATGCAGCTTTTAAACTATAATTTATTAATTTTGCACTAGGAATTAAAGTTTTTGCGAAGTGAAATTACAGTAAATTTGTTACAAGTTTCAGTAAATTATCTTTAATGCGAAACTAAATTTTCTAAATACGAGCAAAAAACCTTATTTAACATTAATTCCATTATGTAACAGAACTAATTTCGACTGCTAAATAATCTATAAGTTATGTAGAATGGATTGATGTATGTATGTAGATGGGAAAAAATCTTCATAGATTGAATAATAATGATAATGAATAAACAATCAAGTGTTACATTACATATTGATCATAAATAAACAATAAAACATAATCAACTAAAGCATTTTGCTGTAAACATTATTACAGTTTATTTATTTATATATATATAATAATTATGAAAGGTAAATGAAGCGTGTAGAATGCGAAATAGTATGGCCATGTTGATATTGTAATAATTAATGTAAATAACATAGACATAATATTTGTGTGTGTGTGTGTGTACTTGAGTAATGTCGTTATTGAATTTAGTAAAAGATAATATTGATTTAATGTAGGTATAATAAATTGTTTAATTTCTGTCTGGCCGCGTTATGAAAAAATCATTATCATTAAAATGTATCTATGGAAAAATCAAATTAATTTTACAACAGCAAAATAATTGATTATAAATAATTAAAAACGCGCCATTATAATGAAAATGTCAGATTTAGCAAAATACATTACGAACATAATGCTGTCCTAAGTTTTTGTTTCGTTATTATCGTGTTCGTTCATCTCTAAGTATAATGTGCTAATTAACCAAGTAATTAATACAATAATTACATTTAAAAAGAACAAATTTGTAACAAAGCTATTGTTTAAAAAAAGGTAAATAAGAAATTGTCGTTAATTCACGTATGTATATGTGTATATGTATGTATGTATGTATCTACATATAGAAGAGCATGAGTATGAGCACAAAAATGATAAACATCTGTTACATAGTGTAGCTACTTCTTTGTTATTTTTGCGTTCATCATGATATTTAATATAAAAGTTCGAAATGTACAGTTCGCTTAACTCGAAACTAAACATGTTATATTGTTGTGCATCGCAAGCTCCAGTTGTAATTTTTGTCAACGTTTTAAATGTTGGTGGTGGTGTGGTGTTCATATCGGGGGCAAGTTGAAACATTGAAGCATTGACATAATGCTGCAATTGCGATTGGTTGTCTTGCGGTAGTAATTGATTTTAAAACTACGGCTAGTAAAACAACAATTTGTTAAATAGTTTAAGATCTCTGTATATAGATTAGTTGAACCGAGTGGAGGATCAACGTAATTCGTTAGAGAAAAGTAAAGACTACGATTAGCAAGTTTGCCACTTCGATGGTCCTCCTCATTGAATTCTCTAATCACTTAGTAGTCTCCATCCAAGTGGAGAATTTGCTAAACGTGTCCAACTCTCTCGATCTGATTTATATATATAAATTCTGTATTCAAAAGTGTTTCTTTTGAAAATTTATAAGAGCCTCAACCTCACTTGAGTTTCTCGTTGTAAAACGGAAATCATTACTTGATGCAAAGCAACATGTATAAGACCGGATGCATGATTTAATCATAATTATCAGATTCTTTTTGAAGAAGATGGGAATATCAAACAAGTTCTAATAAAATTTATGTTGAAGCGAATCAATTATTTCCTCTTCTTAAACAATTTCCGTTTCTTTTTCTATAATATAAATACATTAATTCGAAAAAAGTATATGATAGCTCGCAAGCGATGATTAAAAAAGGAACGCGGATAAATAGTGCGCTTATAAAAGCCGTAATTTCGTGATGTATGCACATAAGTACAACTGAACTAGTGTAAAAGATGAGTTTTGTAAGAATATAAAATATACATTAAATATTTATGAGTAAAAAGCAACTTTATGCTTTGGAGGTATGTATGTCAAGTGATTATAAAGCAACCAAAATGTATTCTTACGTATTTATTGCTCTTCAACTTAAAACCAACATAAACATATTCGTTCGTTTCTTATTATTCGTTGTTCGTTGTTCTTCTTGTTGTTGTTAATGTATTATTATAGATAATTTAACAGCAAAATGTATGAATTATTTCGTGTAATATTACATTACATTAGGACGATTTTTTTAATATTTCATGCGCCATACATTAAGAAGCATATATATATATAAGAAGTGTGTACTCGTCTAAAAAATATTGCATACTTTAATCATGGAAGCGTTTTATTGTATTTTCCTAGAATGAAACTCATATCTTTCTAAAATATTAAGCAATAAAATTCTATTAGATGCAGTGTTACAAAAACCACTAACCTACACCAACACGCTTTTGTTCTTTATATATATATAGAATACTATTTTATAAAACACCCACCACATACACATATACACACACACTCACACCACATAGTCGAGTTTTAATTTGATTTTATCACCAAACAAAAATTTTATTGGACGACAAGATTCATTTTATTTATAATAAAACTGGCGCATTCATTTATTCATCGATTGAATTTTTTTTTTCGTATATGAATGAATGTATTTACGTGTCAACACACAACCGGATTTCATTAATTTAAAGATTTTTTTATTATTTTGTTTGGTGAAGAGATTTATTTATGGCTTCCTGGGTAGAAGAAGGCTCGGCAGGTAATAATGAAACTATTATAAGTCTTAAGGGTCCGCTTAAAAGTGTATACAGACGCAAAGTTCTCTCTTGCTCAGGTAGCAGTCTTTAACGTTTTTCTCATTCACCCTTCATCTTCCGCGTCTCATTTTCGGTGGCGTATAATTGGTGGGTGTAACTCGATGAATTTTAATGAATTAAGAAGGTGGTTTAATAAATAAATTTTCGAAAAAAAACTTTTCTTATTTTTAAATCAATAATATTTGTGTTTTTTTTTCGTCTAAGAGAGGAAAAAAAGAACATTTGCGCGAGTAAATTCGTGCAAAGTTTTAACGAAAGTCAAATATTGAAAGAACTTGATTAGACCCAAATTTATTCGGGCGCAAGAAAATTAGATAAGTGCGGCGTTGTAATAAATTTATTCGACGACGAACGACGACGACGACGACGAAGTTGAAAAAATATCTACGTTAAAAAAAATTGAAGGAAATCTTTATTGATTATATATTGGTAGAAAGGGGCGTCTCGAAAACTTTAATGCCGAAACTAAGTTAATTACTTTACAGGTTGTATTTTATGCAAATAATAGATGCCCCTTTTAATCAGTTTTCGGGGTGCAATTAACCCAAAATATTTTAAACTCTCTCTCCCTCACACCGCCGCGCCGCGCCGCGCTACCAACCGAGCCGAAGGTATTTCAAACCATTCGATACGTTATAAATTAGACCCTTCAAAGTCTTATTATTAAATGAAGAAGCAACTATAATATCAATAAATGTGGAAACAATGACATTTTGTGCGAAAAGATATAAAGTTGCAAATACTCCCGGAGATTGTTCAAAGTTCGCTCAAATACACACTCACACAGAGCCGGCACATATATACACACACATACACACACACACATAGAGACAAAGGCGGAATCGTAATGCGCCCTCGAAATTATTAGTTTCAGCAGTAAAGCGCCGTAAAATGATAAATTGATGTTTTGGTCTTTCTCCACATAGCGCGCGCTCTGCATAATACTAAATTGCTTCGAAATTTATGACAAGAATAATTAGCTTTAGCCTAGCAAAAATGTTGAGGAAAGTTTACATTCGCAATCGGTTAGCTGATACACGCTCAAAAATTCCAGCATGTGTTTAAAAGTCTTCATTAAAGTATGTTGTATGCTGGTTGTATGTTGTAGCAATGTGTAAAAAACGGCAGCGTGGAGCAGGGCAGCGTGGAACAGGGCAACGCGTAACATAATCGTTTCAGAATGTAGCGTGTGTCAAAAAATATTTTAATTGCGCAATCATGTGATTGTAATCTGTGCTTAATTAACCCTTCTCAAAATATTATCGTTCTGTGAGTGAGAGTTCAGAGAAGTCTTTTAGATGCATAACAATGCCTCGTTGGTGGTTTATGTATTCAGCCTACACACACACCTATTACAAGCGTGGAATGAACGACGACAAAAAAACGACCATGAAAGTAGAAGAAGCAAGTAAGCAAGAAGAAGGAGAAGAGGAAAAAAGAAGACGATATTTTCTACCTGTCTGGGCATCCGGTGCCCGAGTAAAGACCGCAGGACTGCGAATGAATGAGGCACTCCCTAGATACCTTCGTGTCGAGTTTGATTCTCTACCATCTGAAATACATTCCTTTGCACTCACTCACACACAAGCACGGGACGACGACACACGTATACAAAAACCTAACAACCATTCATCCCAAATCATTACTTTGCGTTACCTATAAACTTATTTTAAGAAGAGAGAGGAGGAGAAGAGTAGAAAAAAAAAACGCTGACAAAGTAAAATAAACATTTCATTCAATTTATTGGGGAAAAAATCTGCTTTACTTTTTTGCATTATATACAGAAAAATATTTTAAAGCATTGAATAGAAAATCGAAGAGATTTAAAGCTTCCAAATCGTTCTTTGTTGATTTTTCGGATTTAATGAGAATTTGATCTCGATTACCAATCCTATAGGGAGGCACATAGCTTTATCATTCGAGCAATTTTTTATTACTATTCGGATATACCATACCATATAGTAGTATGTATAGCTATAGTTTATATCAAATCAATAAATGCAAAATTGATTATTATATGAAATGATGACCCATATCAATGCAAAATTGATGAAACACAAAACGATCATGTCGTTCAAAATGTTAGTTAGATATCAGTTTCATGTCATGTAAAACGTTGAGATGTGAGCAGATTCTATTCATTTCATATCACGAAAATTTCATTTCATGTGTGTAGATCTCATTAATTCAATTTTTCAGAATAAAAAAAGACGTTACGTTACACGCTGAAAATGTTACGAATATTTAACATTTATATTTTTTGAGCAGTGCGAAAATGTGTGCTTGGTAATAAGTCAAATCTTAAGTGAGCACATATGAAATCTCGCTCGACCTTCTAAAAATGTAATATGGACTATGTGAGGGTGCAAAAAGTACAAAAACGTGCTACTCTACTACTATATATATATAACTATATATATACTACTCGTATATACCTATATATATACGTGTAGAGACGCAGCCATAATTTTTGTTAGAAAAAATATTTCCACTACGACGTAACATTTTTTAAAATTTACAATTGAACAAATATTTGTCCAGAAATTATAGCTTAGCGAAAAAATCAATTCTCCGTTTCCTGTTAGTATTTATGTCGCATTATGTCAAAACGAAAAGAATGTCACATTCCGTTTTTGCGCCTTGAGTTCTAGACCAATTGAAAGTGTGTTTTACTGCCTTCAGGTTATACCAATTTTATTTTTACTTTATTTTTTTTCACTTCTTCTTGTGAATAAACGCTTTGTCCATTCAGGTAATTTCTCACTCGACAATTTGATACAAAAAATAACTGTTATTGAAAAGGGAGCGCAATAATGAGGTGCTTTTCTGAGAACATTTACTACAACTTTACAATTTCGACAAAAATTTGTTATTTAACACCTTTGAAGTTGCTTTGAACCATTCGACCGTATAAAAGTTTTGAGAATCGTAATTGTTTGTCGATTCTGCGGTCTCTGACTTGGAGCGCATCCGGTGCATTGCTTCGTAATAAAATAATAAAAAAGCTTCATTAATATTTATGAAATAACATTTTATGCGTCTAGTTTGGTAAGAAAACTAGCTGGACATCCTGCTTAATTAAACCCGCTTCCTTGATGCCACATAATGCGAACGATAATCATAATAATTACATCAATTGATAAATGATGAATGATCAATGCGTAAGAAGCGGGCAGAAATGCAATTTTATGAATGCAAAAAAATATGAGTACTAAAAAGGGACGCTAGCAAAAATCAGTACGGTGATGCGGTGGTTACTTCTGAACCAGTGCGCAACGGCATGGTGGAGGGTGCCGAGTTATAGAGAGTGTGGAGTGGTGGAGGAACAGCCTTCTGCGCTCTCTCATCAGTACTTCGATGACCGGTTTCGAGTAAATGTTGAAGAAGGCGCGACGCGTACGTTTACTTCAATTTAACTTTCTCGCTCGTATAATTAATGATGATGGATACGAACCTCTTTATCAATAATCATTAACAACAATGGGAATGTTTGGTTTTTGTGATTATAATTATTATTGTTATTATTAATAATATAATACATATAGTTATTACAAGTTAATTTGTTTGTGTGTATGTGTATGTGTGTGTGCTATGTATCATATAAAAGGAAAATTGTGGCCGATATGGCTTCTAATGACATTGATCCTAATTGTATTGGATTCTTGTGGAGGTATAGGTGGTCAGTGTCCGGCTGTGTGTACGTGTAAATGGAAAGGTGGTAAACAGACAGTGGAGTGCATGGATCGTGCTTTAATTACAATTCCAGACAGTATAGACGCTGAAACGCAAGTTCTAGAACTGTCCGGTAACAATTTGCAGATTCTTCCGCGTGAAACTTTTGTGCGCGCTGGATTACTAAATCTACAACGTGTATATCTACGTAGCTGTCGAATTGGTCAAATTGATGATTTAGCATTTAGAGGCCTAACGAACCTGATAGAATTAGACTTATCGTACAATTTACTGACGGCGATTCCATCGGGAACATTTCAAGACGTACCTCTCCTGCGCGACCTGATACTATCGAACAATCCCATACAGAAGATTGATAGTCATGCATTTCAGACCGTTCCTAGCCTCGTCAAATTGGATTTATCTAATTGCGAGCTACAAATGGTGGCGCCAAAAGCGTTTGATGGCATCGAATTCTTAGAATCGTTAAAATTAAACGGCAATAGATTGACTGATCTACGACCGAAGACTGTTGAGACATTGAGCAAATTGCACGGCGTCGAATTGCACGATAATCCATGGCATTGCGATTGTCGCTTAAGACCCGTCAAAGAATGGTTAATGAGTAATAATATTCCCTATCCAATTGCGCCAGTGTGCAGCGGCGGCCCGGAGAGAGTCATCCATAAAACATTTGCTGAATTACACGTCGATGATTTCGCTTGCAAACCTGAGATATTACCTGTCAGTAGATATATCGAAGCGACTGCCGGCGATAATGCAACTATCATGTGTCGTGCAAGTGCCGTCCCAATGGCGTACATAAATTGGTACTGGAATGGCCGATTGCTAGTAAATAATTCAGCGTTTAGCTCTCACCAAAAGATCTATATTTTTGAAGAGGGCCATTTCGAGAAACGCAGCAGTCTAATATTGACCAATACACAAGAGACTGACTCGAGTGAGTTCTATTGCGTAGCGGAAAATCGTGCAGGAAATGCGGAAGCGAATTTTACGTTGCGTGTTTCAATGCGTACTGCTGGAATGGTAACGCTCGGAAGCGGACAGATTGCAGGCTTAAGCGCCGCTTTGGTCATTCTTATTCTATTCATTTTGTTGGTAATATTGGTGCTGCTTGTGAGATTACGCCGAATGCCATTCTCCGAAAGCAAGACGCCGGGCCAAATAGAAGTCGTGACGGTTGTCAATGGTGGTGCCGTTCCCAATGGAAAAGGTTCCAGCTCACCGTCGTCAAATCCCACACTGGAAACTTCCTCATTCTCGGAGCGTAAAATTCCCACCGATTTAAATTTTTGTAATCCGGTCCAGAAGCCACCGCGCATGAACGATATTCCTTACACAACGTCACATTATAATGGTAATGGAAGTATAATGAATCCAGGCTCATGCTTTGTATCACCTTCGTCCGGCTCTGGAAATAATCCGGACCTGATTAATGATACTAAGATGTTAGGTAGTGGTGATATCGGACCGACAACCGCAGATGAAGCTGGATATACGGTGGAAGCCTTAGAGCGACCAGGAAGTGGTGAATATAGTCGTAACGTTGACTCACTATACCCTTCTGGATTATGGGAACATGGTGAATCAGAAGTCTACGCACGTCATTTGAGTGCCACAAATCCGGCCTTCCACTACGACGATAAAACCCCAATTATTGGTGATGGAGCTGGCTCCGAAGATGATTTAAATTATCGTACAAATCGATCAATAAGTAACTATCCAGCCGATTATGGTTTACCAATTGTTGAAACAACCAAATCAGAAACATCTGCATCACAACAACAACAACAACAACAGCATCAGCATCAGCACCAGCATCAGCAACAGCAACAACAACAAATAAATCAACCCACCAACGCAAAAACACTACGGGTGTGGCAGAAAGGAGGTGTACCGGTTCTACCACCCGTCACCGCATTGAAAAGAGTCTTGAGCCACAATAGAAATTCGCCGGATGAAGGATATCAAGAAGGATGTGGAACGGACGTTTAAAATAAACAAATTAATGAATCAAAAACAAAAAAGAACATAACGCATACATATTAAATATAAAGTAATATTATTAAATATAAAATACCAAAGACGCATCTCTGTTCCTAGAACTTTAAAATAACAAAATATGAAGGGTAACTACAGTTAAAATGTTGCTCATTTAAAACAAGTGTGATAAGTTATTAATTCATTTTAATAACTGAAAAAAAAACGAAAACATTCTCGGCAAAGTGAGAGAAATAGACAGTTTTCATTTTTTATGTTGTAAATATTGTGAATAATGTAGATAAACAATTCTAGATAAAAAATTTAAAGGCGAAGTATACACACGGTTAAAAGACTGAAGATTGTTGATTATAATAATAATAATAAAAAATAATAAAAAATGTAATTTTGAAGGTAAATATATAAAGCATGCTATGGGTACCCAACAAGTTCTTATCAGCGCAAAAAAAGCATTTCATTTAATTTGCAGTCTTCATTCTTCGTTACATTTTTTATTATTACGTAACACAAAAAAGAAAACATTTCAATTTCAATTACAAAACAACTTTTCTTTATCAATTTAAAATTTAACGATTAAAAAAAAATTAAAAACAACAATAAGTGGTACCCTTTTGTACAATATATGTAAATTTAACTAAAAACAATAATTATCACTAATAAATAAGTTATTTATTTTTATATTTATTAGAAAAAAAAATGATAATGAAAAAAATGTATGTAGATTTATATAATGTGAAATATTCTGGCTGAACTATTAGTAGATTCAAATTCAATAGTAAACAATGTTGTCAATGAAAAAAAAAATAAAACAATATGTTTCTTGTCTTAAGAGCAAAGAAGTTCTATAAATGTCATTAATTAATTGTATAAAAAATATTAAAACAGTACTTATCCAGTATTCTTAATGTTACCAAAAAATACTGTATATAAATGTGAAATAATTTGGTGCGTACTTTTTATTAAAAACGCAAAATTCCTACAAAAAAAAACATTGTTGTTGTTGCCTTTCATTTATTTATTGATCACCCTTTTTCGTAATAAGGTAAGTAAAAGTCGCATGTAGACCCGCCATAAAAAGCAAACTTTCTATGTAAATTTATTATTAATTAATCTGTCAATGAATGAATTATGTAACTAATTATCATCTTCCTTTTCTATATTACACACAGTTTATTATTTAATTAGAACGCTTCCAAACTATGTGTTTATATGAATTTCATATTGAAAATCGATCGAATTATTATATTTTAACGAACAGCATGCACTACATAGAGTGTGTTTTAATAAACAATATCAAGCCTTGAATTTATTATATTATTCGCAGTTAATCGGAGAAAAATTATGTTGTGATGTTCATTTATAAAATAAATTTTAATTTATAAACAATTTGCACGAGCTGTGTGCAATTGCAATATCAAATATTAAACTTCTGATATCAAACAATTACGTTTCCTATTTTATGATATAACGGCGGAGTATTGTATATTTAGCCAATTTTCAATTCGATTTTCTCATTCTTTTCCATCCACATTTAACAATTCATTATTTCAAACAAATAGAATTGGTTTTTTACTATTATCGAGGAAGTTTTTACGGCTTGAGAAATATTAAAGATATGTTGTTGTTGTTGTTGAAATAAAAACAATTCGTTTGGGAGGTTTTTTTTATATATGGGTAGATATATAAATGTATGTTGTTTAGCAGAGAGAGTGTACCAGTTCCAGCTCGCTTGTTTGTGACAATGCAATAAGACTATATAGTAGTTTTTTTTAAGTAGAAAAAATGTACTGATGCTTCTTCATCCTGTTTCTGTTCTGTTATTTTTTATTATTTATATTTTTATATATAAACGTAGTAATCAAGAACGAAGTCATTGTACTGAGTTGGAAGTTAACCACACACATCCTTTGGAAAAAATCTCGGCTAAAAAATAACTAATTGAGGCAAATTATTTTAAAATTACGTGTGGAAATTAAGATTGACTTTGGTTCTTTCTTCGGTCATAAATTTTTTTGTTAGATTGCAATTTTGTAGTCACACTCTATAAAATATACGTTCGGTTTACAACCGCACATATTAGCAATTTTTATTTATCTGAAGTTGTAAAAATCCGTCTTGAATGTTGATATGCTTGCGGGGATAGAACTATCAGCACATTAAAAATCAATAAAATTCAACTTGGAAATGAAACACAAAAATGTAGTGCGGCTGCTACGCTACGCCTTATTAACAACGAGAACCAACTATTCGAATTTCATTAAAATATCTACTATTTCATTTACAAAATGCATTTTCAATGTATTTTTTTGTAGTTTTTTTCAATTTCATAATATAAAATTACCCAATTGTCTATGTTGCATGATTACAAAAAACCTCATTGTAAACGATACTAATCAATCAAATTGATGAAATGTTTGGATAAAATTAACGCTAGCTAAATAAAAATCGTGTGCGTGGTAATAATGATAATCACATATATTATTATTACTAATTATGTATGAAAAGAAGTATATAATAATGAAACAAAAAAAAAAACGACGACGTCGACGAAATGTACGTATAATGTGAAAAGGATGTGCGCGCTTTAACAGCAAACACAACAACAACAACAACAACACAAAAAGAAGTTCCATTTTTAAAAAACTACACAAGGCATTTTATTCGCTTTTGAAAACAGGTTTCAGTATACCACACACGTCGGCATATGGCTTAGATGTGGTTTATCTAAATGACAAAATAATTATATTAATAATAAATTAAGCGGATTTAGTTTGGCTAGATATAAAAGGCCGAAATACACATACATACAACTATCATATCAAAAAAGCTTCTAATTGAATTACTACAGCGCGCTGCATAAAAGAAAAAATTTAAATTTTTAATAAGCGCATCGATTTTTCATTTAATATTCACTCGTAGATTTAAATTTAGACTGAAACTGAAACAATTTGACTTTATGGATGAATAATTAGGACGACGGTCGTGATAACTTAACGTTCATTAATTAAATAATTTATTATTGAATAATTAAAAAAATGGAATTGTGCGGTACTATGGTATATGCATACTATACTCTATATAGTATATCTATAGATATATAAAACATCACACACAGAAAATTTTTTCAACTTTTCCAGATTTCACTCAAATACGATTCATGAATACTAAGTAATGTGTTTAGAGGATGAAAACGAATTATATTTTTTTTCACTGCGCGCTGCCTTCATGCATAATCTAAAAGTTTAAAATCCAATCATCTTATACACGAAGCGAAAAAATCAAATTGTTTTAATTAAAATTGGAAATTAGAAAAAATCGCGCGCGTTGTTGGTTTGTGGTGACTCCTCTACTATATAAATATAAAGACAGACGACGTCAACGTCAACGTCGTCGACGCATGTGTTTTTTTATTATTTATTCCTCAAATGTAAAATATTTGCGGCATGTTAATGTAACGATTTAATTACGAAGCGAAATTAATTGTGGCTGAATTTATATATATAGTCAACGCAGAATTGGTTTCATTTCGTCACTGCCACAATGTAAAGCCAAACTCATTTCTGAATTGTAAATGATGTGTACTTCTCTCTTATCTGTTTTTGTGCGCGCGCTCGTGAGTTTATATCTAGTTACTATTAGTATATATAGAGAAGATAGAGAAACACGCAATCTAACACTTATTCTACTTTGATTATTCTCTTCCTTGTTGGAAACGTCTATACGGATTTTATGTTCTTGCCTTTATTCAACCAAAAATAAATCTCTGCTTTAATAACACCACACGCCTTTTAGATAATTTTTCTTCTTCTTCTTCATCTTCTCAGAAATAATATAATATAAATTACAGCTCATTAATGAACTCGTCTGTCATTTTTAATTAATTAATTATTATAGGCTAATAAATATTATCTATATACGAGTATATACATTGTTGAATGTAGAGGGGGTCTAAAAACGGAGCAAATTAATTATAAATTTTGAAAATGTAAATAAAAATAATTGAAAACAATTTTAGTAGCTAGCTTGTTCATTCAGTGGTAAAATTAACATGTTATGTTGGTTAATTTAAAAATTTTCAAATTATATTATTCTAATTCACTTTTAATTAATTAATTATGTTTATGTGGCTTGTTTTGGTTTTAACTGTTGTGTTCATTTATTTCAACATAAATATTATTAATACGGTCTTTTTATATTTTATTATATTTTTTCTTCTATCTAGCCAGCTAGCTATAATTATTCAAGTTATAATTATGTTTTGATAAAGTTGCCATAGTGGATGAGTGGATGGTGGATGTGATAAAATTGTTTGATAATGTTCTTTCTCCCAAAAAGGGTATGAAAATCGTTCTGCAATTACTACAACACAAACCCGAAAACGGCAATTCAACAACACTTGAGAATACTCGCAGCATAATTTTGCACTAATTGTTTTTAGAGTTAAGTGGCCCATAAATTTGGTAACTAACTTTTGTTTAACGAGGGTAAAACAAGTCGTCGAGTGTCGCACACTCCGCACGTATGTCGGGAGAGAAAAAACTTTTCAATCATCGCAAAAAAACCGGCGCGCCCATCAAATGGAAAACGTTCATTTTGGAATGTAGAAAAAGGTCGGTGGCGGATTTTTAGCGCCGTTTCGCTTGATAAGATAACTTTTGCACATGCAAGTGAAGTGAATGAAGAGAGAGCACAATTTAAAGTTTCGCTTAATAATAATTATATCTGCACATAACTAAAACCAAAACTACATTACTGTCATTGTGTGCTCCTCTCTCTTATATATATATATATACATGCATACATATATTGCCGCTGCTTCACAGCTGAAAAGCGCGCACGGAGAGAAGACATAAATTTCGGTGGTGAGACGTTCATCGCGAGCTGCTTATCTGTCAAGCACTTTACTCATTGTTACAATTTGAACCAGCACGCTGATTACATCCTTATCACATTTTATTGTAGTTAGTTTAATGTTAATTTCAGACATATAAATACTCATACTTTAAAATACATACTTAATTCGCTAAATCCTCAATTACTTTACGCAATAAAATCCCTTAACAATTTTTTTGCTTCAACAAGCGAATTTATCACATCTTTAAACTCTAGTCTATGGTAATAAAAAAGGGAAATCTTACTACTACTAATTGTGCAAATGTTTATCTAAAATCAACGATGCATATTAATGATTAATTAAAAAAAAGTGGTAAAAATGAAAGTTGCCACGCCAAATTATTATGATATATACGAAATACCATTCCGACGATTAATTTTCGAGTTAATATTCAAAAAATATGGGAGCTTGGGCTGGGTGGTGTAAGTGTAACAAAAAGTGAAACTTTTTCGGCATAGAGAGCAGAAGAAAAACTTTTAACAATTCCGTTTTTACGTTGGCTATATGCATTATGAAAAGTTTTCGCGCTGCTGTTACTGCTGCTGCTGCTGCTGTGGATTTTCTATCAATAGGCAAACTGTGGAAACGTGTCATCCAAGTTTTCCTTTCACAGACAACAAAAAAATAACGTAAATGTTGAATTGTCAATCAATAAAAAAGTTCTGACCGCACCAACAAAAAAAATCATTTTCCTAGCACCAAACTTAAATTTACGTTGATTTAGATTCTGTCACCAGATAGAAGTTTTTGTGTATGTGTATGCGCGCGTGTGTGTTATTAATCAAACAATGAATTTTGCCAAACACTTTCACAACTCGACGGCTGCTTTAAATTAATAAATAAAGAAAAAAATCAAGTTCGTCCTGGAACCGATTTAATATTTGCTTAATAAATATTTATAGTAAGGAAGCAAGCGGCGCTAAAAAGGAGGTTTTTATGCAAAATAGTTGGGGACCTAATGATAAATTAAATGCTTAGCGATGTGTAATACAATATAGGGCTAAATTGTGATTTGTGGTAGATGTTTGTCCTCCTGGTCAATAATAGGACACAAGTGGAATGAGATGAGGCGTAAACCGTGACTGGAATATCAACTCTAACACTTTTGTATCGCACAAAAAAGTACCAGGTTTAGTCGACCAAATCGATTTGGTGATATTTCAACCATAAACCACAATATTATCCAAACATACAAACTCACAACAACAACAACAACAATAATAATCACAAAAAAATATATAAAATACAGCTACAATTCAATTACTCCCAGATGCTTCGAAATGAAAATTAAATAAAAAAAAATCTGTGACAAGATGTACATACAAACAAGTGGTGGGTATAATAATAATAATAATTTCGTTTTGTGTTTTTCCAATTATTCGTTGTCATCAAAAATCGATTTTTCAAAGAAATGTAAAATTAAATGTATTTTTTCTACATCCTTACATTGTGTATATAGATATATATAGGTATATCTATCTATATAATTCTTTATTTATGAATGTTTTGTAAGAAACTCATCACATTAAGTATAATTTTTTATCAACTCGTAACTTAAATACAACAAACGAGCGCGTTTGCAATACACAAAAAAATTCAGCTTTTTTCGGATAGCGTAAAAACGGAAGCAATTCAGTTAAAGACTTGAAATTTTTTGCCTTCTAAATTCAACATTGCTGCTGCTTTTTTGTCTATCATACTGTGGAGTAATATAAACTCATACATTTTGCTAAAATTTATAGCTGAAACTTTCTTAATATTAAGCTATAGCTATACAGCAAAAAAATGGTTATTGTTTTAATAAAATATAAAAGATGACTGCAAGTTAATTGATATATTAAAACTTCGATATTAAAATTTTAGTTGTTTGTTGTTTATACAACAAGTCGAGATGTAGCTGCTGCTTCTGCTGCTTCTGCTGCTTCTACGGCTGTTGCTGGTACAACTTTTATCTCATTTATTAGCAAGTAGAGGCAGTTAATGTTTCAAATTGAACTATTTGTTAGACGCACATGAGACCGAAAAGTTAATAAATACATTCCAAAGTAGAAACTATTTGTTTTACTTGCAAAAAAGCCAGAGAGACAGAACCTGAATTCAATTGTTTTAAGGCACTACGACAACGAATCACATTTGGCGGGGCTTAAAAATGCGTTCCATTCGAAAATTTTAACAAAGTTTCACTAATGCAAAGAAAGGCTTCAGATGTAACCGAAAACTAGTGCAGTTTGCACTTTAAGATTTCATTTCAGTGTTGCGTTTTATTTGCTGCTATTAAAACACTTTGCCCTGAACTCTGACTTTACAGCTTTCAACCTCATCTTTGCATTTCATTTACTTTCATAAATAAAGCGGTTTTTCTTTAATATCGTTAATATTGTTTTCCACGTTCTATTAGAATACATGTATGTGGTATGTTGGTGAAGGTCATGCAAGTTGGTATAAGAAAAAATACTGAAAAAAATCAATATCCGAATGCGTATAGCGTTATCTAGCGTATTGTACGATATGTACGATGTTTGAACGATATATAATTTTTTATGATTGACAGAGAAAGCTTTTTCATTTTAAATAGAAAGAAAAAAAAAGAAATAAATTTAAAATTATATGAAATCAAATGGAATATCAACATTAAATTGTTTAGATAAAGCTTAAACAATATCGATATACTACAATCTACTTTACTCGCATTTCAATTAATGACATAAAAAGTTGTACCAAAAACGTTTAAAGCATTTAATGTAGAAATTTCATTAATCAAACAATCTATTATTCATTTAAACACACAAATAATGATTAATATTATTTAATTATTTTTACAAATGACGGCTTCAGATACGTATTCAAAATTGTTGCTAGATTTCGCAGCAGCTAATTGATAAAATTAAAATAAATGCTTTATTCTACAATAAGTAAAATATTCATTAGCGATTTTTTTTCGCCTGCAGCTGAATAATGAAGGTTGATTGTTGGTAGGGAATAAAGCAAAATTTGAAAAGTTTAAAAGTGACACGGTTGTGTTCAATTGATATATATTTAATTCATATAAAAGTTCCATTAAGCAACTCCACCGGTCCTTAGTTAATACATCTGAAGCAGGGAGTGTAGCAACCCTTGCGTTTTATTTATGTAGAAATGAGACTCCACCGAAAGCAATAGAATTAGTCAGGCATACAGCAACAGCAGTAGCAGCAGCAACCCTTCTTCCTTTACTTTACTCACTCGCAGCGCAACGCAACGCTTTCCTTAACAAATTAATTAAGTTATCTGTCGTTTTTCATTGCGCATTGATTTCCTTTTTTCCTACTATCCAACCTACCGTATATGCCCTTCGGCGAGGCGGCGGCGGCGGCGTTCGGCGTTCGGCTTTTTCGGTTTAATTAAAAAACAAGCATAATTTGATTAAATTTAACTTAATGTGTATTTTAATTAGCGTAATACATACAGGGAAGGCAAGAATTTCGTCGAAAATGCGGTTGTGCTATATAGCTATTGTGTGGGGTGATTAATGGTAATAAGACTAGTGATGGATCAGAAGATAACTCACATAGTCCGAAAACTTTAACACTAAGCTCGTGTATGCCAGGAAGAGATATGGCTTAAAATTTACATATGTCGAGCTTTTTAGCTTTCTAATTTAATCGTTTTTAAAGAGAAATCGTTAAATTTTTACCAAGTGTTTAATTAATCGACCACGTTTTTAATAAATAATTGCTGCTGGTTGGTATATTCAAATATTTATTTAGATGTTTTTGTTGCACGTGAAGTGCAAGAAAAAATTATTATTTATTTAAAGCAACTTTCGCAAAAACGCTCAAATCAACTTATTTATAATGAATCGTTCTTTGTACTCACTACTCTCGTTAGAAATTGCTAGTTTGCAGTTGATAAGAACAACAAACAAACAAACAACATTTTTACAACTTCTTTAAAACAACGTAAATAATTTACCTGCGTATTAATGAATAATACGATTTAACAATTTTTAACAAGCGCAAAAAATATCTTTATCATTTCGCACTATAATTTTATCGCATGCTATTACAATCGCTGCATTTATATTGCACACACACACACATACACACATTGAATGCAATAAAATGTTACGATATGTTCACAAAAGCGTTCAATTTTTATATCCACAATATATAATATTACTATAATTTATTCATTAATGAATTGAGCAACGAAACGTAATGAAAGCGTAACGAGTTTTTTAGCCTAAGTTTTGACAAAACGTATTTCCCAATTCACGTATTGAAAATCATTCCCAATAACAAACCAATATTTTTCGAACAAAAAAAAAACTTTTTTTCTGCTTGCTCCATGTTATTTTTTATTATTTGCATTTTGTATATTTCCTCTCATATATATGTCAATCCAATGAATATAAAATTTTTGTTCTGCTTGTAGTTGTGCGTTTATAGAATTTTTGTACATTGCAATCAAGTTGTTTTATTAGTGGAATTGTATATTTAATAGTTTCGGGTATTATTTATTTACCAAATTCAATTTTTTCATTGTACATTTACGAAACAAATTTCATCAAAATAAATTGTTTTATTTTAATTCATTCATTTAATTCTTTTTTTTCCGGTTTAATTCAAATTAAAATATTGAAAAAGTTAAACAAATAAAGCGAAATGAATAATAATTTTAATTCGCAGCAATTAAATTTAGAATGATATTGCGCAATTTGTAAATATTAATAAATGTTATTATTTTCGTATGCTGATTAATTGTTCTAAATTTATGCAAATTGTAAATAATAAAATGACGTATTTTTGGGAAATGATTAAAATTATATCGCAACCGAAAACATAATTAAAATTTGGTAGGTAGATATTAATATAAGCTTCGAGATGGATTAGTAAACAAATGAAATAAATAATTTAGAGTATGGCTATTTATACATTCAGAGGTTGGCAAATAAATATTTATATTTACTAAAAGTAAACAATTCAACCAAAATAGTTTAAACATCAACCATTTATTGTATAATAATAATAATTATAAAATTTTATGTTAAATATTACCCACCTACCTACCTAATATTTTCTATTCTGTTTGTTAAGCAAGTACGATAAACTAGTCCGATTGGCGTAATACATGAATTTGAGATTATTGTGCAACAAATGTACATAAATTAATTAATATATTGTTAGAAATATTGATGATTACTAATTTAAACCGTATTCCAATACATAAACCACGTGTGCGTATGTATACAAAGGAATTAATTTTCATATTCACAAACAAAAACAAACAATCTCGATGAAATGTTAATTCAGATAGTTTGTAATTGCAGTGATTTGCAAAATTAATTATTTCACAAAAATATCAATAGCTATAATTAGCTATTCAACTATGTATATGTGGATATATGTAGGTGAGTAGGTAGAACTAAACATCTAGAGAAATAAATCATTGTTTTCATTCGATCAGAAATATTAGGCCTGAGTAAACAGAAAGTACATACCGAAAATAAAAGATAAATATTTTGCGAATGGATTAAATTTCGTATCGTAATTACATATAGAGATATCGGAACGGCGGCGTCGTAAAAAATGTTTTGTACAATAAATTTATTATAATATTCAAAAAATTGGTCACGCGTTCGGAATCATCCCTTATATTTCATAAATCAACTTAAACCCACCCTCATATTTATGTCTTTTCGGCGACATGCAAGTCATATTCGTCATGTCGTATGAATCATAGAGAGATCGTCTCCTTCTCTCCACCCTCATTTCATCAGATCCGAAAAAGTATATACGACGACGAGTTGGTTGGTTGGTACGCGGCTCTGTGTGGCTTTTTTTTGTGGCGATGCGATGTGTTAAAAACACCGAGAAAAGCGAAAATCTTAACAAAGCCGAAACGCAAACAAAAACTTGACGCAATTCAATTATTATAATTAATAAAAGCGCCACCAGACGTTTTATTATTTTGCGTGCAAACCCGCACAGAAAACTTTCCTTTAAATAATAGAATTTCGTTGTATACAATAAAAAGTTTTCGGTTTTTAATGCTAATAAGTTGTATAAATTGACTCACCGCAATAATGGAAATAAACATCAATGAAACGACTCATACCTGAAACCAAAAAAATATAAAAAATATTACCTACATCATTTCGAGAGTATGGAATTGCTCAAGATGAAAAGTTTTTGTATGTAGTGCAGTTATCGATAAAAATTTCCTCGCTTTCAAAACCATCTGGCATTTCAAATTCAACATATTCTTTATAAAGTATAATAAAAAGCGAACCGGCGAATTTTATTCGCTAATTTCTTTTGATAAGACAACGCGTTGCGTTGCGTTGCGCTATTTATTGTGTGATAATCAGAATCTTTGCCACTTATTGCATATTACACGAGTGTTTGATCTCTAAAAGCGCAATTAATTAACATTTACAGCAACGCTTTTATCTTTTAATAGAACAAAATCATTTTAATAAAATGGCTGTAAAATTCGTTACGTAACACAGAAAATTGATTATAAATTTTGTTAACCAAATTGGAGCTAATAACACACAAATATTTAGATAAAATTTTAATGGTTTTCCTATCACATCAATACCAAATTTATTACTAATCTATATGAGTACACTTCTCAATTTGGTTAATTTTATTGTTGACCATTAATTGTGTAGCATACATAGATTAAACAAAATTTATATCCTCGCACACACATCTTCCTTATATTCCCTATGTATATCGCATTAATAAATTTATAAATAAAATCAATTTATTCGTCCCAAAAAGTGTGATGCGTTCCTGCTTTATTTTATTTTCAGTCTAGTTTATTATTAAACGCGTGATAAAAAATTTAAGTGTGTAATAAGCCATAAATAAATTTTACAGCAGAACACATTTTTTCGGTTAGCAACAATGTGTGTCTGAGTGAGTGCATGAAAAAATTATTAATTGTTCAAATTGAGACAAATGCATTTGATTAAAAAAGTTTATTTAGCATAAACGTGGGTATAAAATATTACGTCCATGCATATTTAAATTTCAAAAAGAATTTTATCGTGCGGCAATGAGAAATATTATATTTCTTATCAGCGTATCTAAATTGCTGTTGCTTATAATTATAATGTTTTTTCGCTGCTTTCTCTATGTGTGTGTGTGTGTGTGTGTGTGTGTGTGTGTGTTGTTATTAGAAAAGTTGCTAGCTTTTAGTTCCCACCTTGTATTAATTAAACGTTAATTTTATGTTTATACACGTAAAATATCTCGTAAATTCGCGAAATTGCACCAATAGACAACCGACACAACAACTTTAAATGAATTTTTCTACATCAACGTTGCAGAAAACTTTATGAAACATTTAATTTTTACGATATTTTGTTTATTTTTATATTCTACCAGCTTATTTAGAGTCAAAACATGTTAGATATTAATCCATTTCTGTAGTAATATCGTAAGTTAATAAAATATTCTAAACTTGTACAAGTTGCAACTTACAACTGTAAAAAATATACGACTAGCGTTTTTTTTCCTCATGTTACATTAAACGGAAACTTTTGTTTGGCACTTAATAATTCCATACACAATTATTTTTAACAAAAGAATTATGTTTGAGAATAATTTATTATATGTGTTATGTAAGTTATATTTTTTTTATATTTGCAATAAGAGAGCAAAAATTTTCAAAACAAACTTCCAACATATTTCTTCTTACAAAACAAATATAAACTTTTACTGAAACTGAAAACCCTTAACGAATTTTAAAATTGCTTACATCAGGTGTATGAGTTCTTGTGTTTTTTTGCGTTGTTATTTTATATATATATATACATACACACACCCATTCAGCGTAAAAGTGGAGCTTCAACAGAATTTCATTTAAATGCAATGCAAACAGAAATATATAGGTAAGAAGTTTCGTTTAGGATAAAAATTTGTTAAAGTTTTTTTTTTGCCTCTTTGTTTTAATCAAATTGCGATATAATATTATGCAACATGGAAGAAATTGTTTCATCGAAAAAATGTTCATCAGGCACGTAGCGATTATAAGTATTTTTAGATAACAGGTAAAATCACGTTTCGTGTTTCCGATTTGCCGGGTAGGTAGGATGGTGGATAGGTAGAGCGGCATCAATTAATTAATAATTGGGATCTTGTGGAATTAAAAATAAACGAGGGTTAACATCCAACTAGACTATATAACAACGTATACCTCCAGATAGTGATTTGGGAGCAGCGACAATTCCGATCACCCATCAAGCATCTCTAGCAAAAAATGTATATGCTCAAATCAATAAGTCACGTGCATGTTCATAAATTATCATTGAAACCAACCATCAATTAATTAATAATCAAATGTACGATAGATAATAATACATTTAGCGCACAAATTATTGTAGTGGAGGTAGTGAATTGAGAATTGTCTGAAGATTATTTGTGACACTAATAAATTTCATCAAGTAGACCAAGGGTGCTTTATGAAATTTATTGTTTTGATAATTAGTCTACGAAATTTTATTAATGACAACGTGCGCGGCGCAAAGCAAATTAGTTTTTCAAATCGAAAAACGCACAATAGTATTAAATAAATAATATTTTCTTTCATAGAAACTTGTTCGTCAAAATAATAAATCTACTTTTAGAACATTTTGTAGTTCGGCTATTGTCAGATATATAAAAATTATTTGCGGCGAAATTTTATTTTCGTGGCAGCAGCATTTATATATATTTCCACGCAGCCGCTTATATAATATATATATTTTAAGTGTTTGCCAACTAGGTATCTATAATATAATAATAATAAAAGAAAAACTAGCATGCTTTTGTATTCGTCTTGAATGTTGCTAATACATTAAAATGGCATTTTATTTTACGATTACACTTGCCATTATAGCGAATACAATTTTGCGGATTATTTTTGTTATTATAATAAGAAAAATTTACATTACAATACAGAAAAATCGTTTCGTTCCCCGTTCGTAATAATCATGAATTCGCTATAACCGAATTATTTAAATCTGAGTGAAATGGTTACATCGCGTTATGTGAAAAATATGAAGCGTTAACGCTTTGAATTTATCAAAACATGTAACTTTGTTTAAAATTTAAATAATTCTTGACGCGCGACTATATTTAAACTTGTTCGACATCAAAGATTCTTCTTTCACATCACTCAAGAAAAAAATGTGTAAAATAGATTTAGTAATAAATAATGCAGAAAATCAATATAGAACGATAGATGCCTCTTTTCATACATTGAAGCAATCTTGATATATTATAACTGTCACAAACTTTGTACTAATATATCTTTCAGCTTCATCGATTACTGTTAAATTAATCAACAAACGCACTCACACACACACACATTCACAAAACCCTTTTCTTAATTACTAAAAGCATCAATAAGAAAAATTAATCAACGAAATATTGAAAAACGAATTACAAAAGATAGCGTGCATGATTAATAAAAGCCGTTGTTAATTTTTTACAATGAAAAGAAGGTATAAATTAGTGTTATGGTTAAAAGCGAACAATTTTAAAACGCTAAATTATTTCACCTAATTACGTATTTAAGACAGCCATCAGCAAGCATTATTTTCATTAATAAATTATTATTTGTTTGTACGTTAACTGGTGGGCGAGTGAGTGAGTGAGCGGGTGAACAACCCGTTTTTACTCTAGAATCTAGAAAAGAAACTTATTTACTATGTTGCATAATATATCGATTGACAGTCTAAATGCCCATTATTATTATTATTAGCATCTTTATGAAATCATAAAGGAAGTATATGTGTCGCTCTTGCTTAAGCTCGTCGTTTGAATGTAGTAGGTACACATTGTAACTTTTTTAAGTGCTCCAAGAAGAAAGAAAAAGCAACTTATTTAAACGTTTTGTTTCTATGTGTGGATTTCCCAACACACTCTCGTCTAATCTCAGTGGAAAGGTAGGAGGATGGAGGCGTAAACAGAGTTTGGATATCCCTCCTGCTTAGAGACTCAACAATGTAATTGTCAGTAATTGCTCATAACTTTTAAATTAGGCAGCGATTTAAATGAAAAACAAATATTAGGTATAAATACCTACTTCTTATTGTAGATATAGAGTTACATTGTTTTATAAATATTGAGCAGTGTTTATCCGCGCCATTATTCCTAGCGTTCACTTCTTTTCCAACTCGAGCTTAACCTGCTTATTCTGTTATATTCACATAGAATTTGCATTTTACGTTTACATGCCTCGAAAAATATGAAATAGTAAAAATGGAATTGTTTCACGTACATAGAAATATAGTGTTAGGTATATGTATAAATGTATCATTAAATATTTATTATTAACGCCAAAACTCAACAACGTGCTGACAACCGTAATTAGAAACAACAAAATGACATCAAATTATCAAGATAGATTTATAAAATTATATAATATGCATGTTAAACCCATACATTTGCAATTATCAATTATGTTTAACGTCATGAAAAGTGCAATTAGTGTAAGATTTACATTCATGCGAGTTGTGGTGTTACAACTACGTGGTATTAAATATCAATTAAGAATCGAATCGAATTGAACAACAGCGAAAATCGACGTTATTAAATAGGTTAAATGTTTAGATGCATATTAGCTGTGTTTCCATCAGGGTTAATTTATTTTTAAGCGCATGTAATGCAACAAACAAAAATATGTGCAAACCATCTTCACCGGATTCATACGAGTTGCGTAATCAAATCTGAATATTAAATAATAGCATAAAAAAGCGACAATTATTTTTTGGAAAACAAAACGATTATTGATTTGTTTGATGGTTGGTTGCGACCAATTAAAATTAAAATCAACATTCCAAGCATTGTTAGGCGATAAAAAGAGTTAACACTATTAGAATGTGTTATCTATTTTTTTGGTGTTGGCTATTACATTGTATTGTATATCAAAAAAAGTGCCAATCAATGAATGAGAAGGAAAATAGGTCGCAATGAAAACCTGCAGCATATATAGAGGAGAAAAGTTTGCTCATTTCGTGATAAGCGAACACGCTACAATATCGTTAAAATATATATTCTTACAACTAATATTTGATATATTGCTCTAATATTGTTTCTTTTTAAAAATCGAGAAGGCTAAGCTGTTATTTCGTTAATAAACATTTTCAGCATTCATAACTCTTCGATTGTTATATAATATACAATTTTAATTAAAACGTTTTGTAATAAATCAAAAAAAAAAACGTTCGTATAATGTAAATATCTTTTGTCAGCAGCGTTGTCAATGTGTGCGTTGGAATATTTACATTTCACCAGAAACTTTGTCTGCGATTTAATTCAATATGATGAAAAGCTGAAATCCAATTGTATTACAACTTTCTATCTAGACAAATACTCGCATGATATTTATTTTAAATGTACATGGAAAATAAAAATGTTTCCATATATTAATTATGCGAATAATTAATCAAAATAACGAAAATGATGAGTGTGGCATTTTGCAGTAAGTACACTTCGCAAAAAGATTAAAAAAATGATATAACAAGCAAAAAAATTTAGGCAAGTTGCTATCTTATATTTAATTTATCTAGATACATTATCAAGAAGGTGTTGACTGACACAATATAAAGAAAATTAAAGTGGGGCGAAAGGCAATGCCTATTAATAAGTTTTAATTTAAAGTAGTAAAGTTCCAGTATGTTTCTCGCAATACTACATCAAACTTTAATGAAAAATATTTTGTTTGTCTTGCAACTTTGAATTTAAACTACGAGAAACTAATAAGACATTTATTTCAAATCTCATGTGAAGTTTTCGTATATATTGTGTACGAGTAATTTAAACAATACTATTTTTTTGTACACTGGTAATAAGTAGGTTGTTATTCAATAAAACGCTATCGGAAATGGTTGTTATATTATAAATAAATTTACAATGTATCTATAAATAGCTAACGATGTTTTGATCATCGTAAAAGCATGCTTCATAAACAAACTATGAATATTATACGAGTAATTATAAAAAGATAAACCGCTATTGAACAAATGTATCAATTATAATTGCACTTGACTTTGAAAAATCAATAACTATACAGCTTTAATTACTGCGTTAAAATTAAACTATTGTACTAATGATGTAGTGTGTGAAAATGGCGCAACAAATGCAAAAAATGAAGAAAAATACGAAGACGTATCGTTACGCTTAACGTCCTTAAAATAATACTAGCACACACTTTTCTTAATGTTCTTTTCATGTTTTTTTCTCCTAACTCGCCCATTTTTATATATATAAATTATTGTGCGTATTAAGCCTATATTCGTTTTTATTTTAGCGTATGTATTTATAAAATAAAAAAGTACAAACACATACACATATAATATGTGGGGTATTTTTTGGGGGATATAAGCTGGCTCTTCATTTTGATATAAGGCGGCTTTATATATGCGCAAGAAAATCGATAGAAAGGAACATGACTTGCATTGCAATGTCCTCATTTGCGAGAACATGTTGGATTTTATTTATATATGACATACACAGTGCAAAAAAAACAAAGTAAAACACACATTTTTCATGCTGGTTTTTTCGGCGGTGGAGTTTGAGAAGTTTTGAATATAACCCGGTGGAAGGTTTAATACCTAAACGAAACAAAATGTTAAACATTGCCTTAAAAGTATTTTATTTTCAACAACCCACCGACAAACAAATAATAAAGCATCACCGCACCGCTTATTTAATAAAAATTTGTCACTATAATGTTTAAATATTATAACCTATTAAAAAGTAAATAAAAACACTTGGTTTCGATTAGCAACAAATATTTTAAACTTTATTAATAACGCAAGTGTTGCAAAAATTGCAATGAAATACTACTTAAATAAAATTTATAATGAATCAAAACCAATTATTTATTATTCCTTGATATTACTAAAAAGTTATTTCTATTGTATATATATTTTTAAATAATTAAGTACGTGCGTACAACTTATGTTAGTTTAGTTGTTTTCTAACAATTAATAAAGCGACTTGGTCTGAAACATTAAAACGGATTTAATAAGAGTTAATTAATTATTCTAAATGTTGCTTAAGATGTTTTAAATGTTTGTTAATTTCTGTCTAGACGAAACACAAAAACTGTACATGGCTCGGTTAAAAATGATACTAATAAATATAAACAAAAAAAGAGGCTGAACGCTTTTAATTGCGAATTATATTATGTGAGCGAGCTAATGAATATTTCAATAATGTAAATTTGGTTTCGTTAAAACTTTTTGATATTTAATCTAGCAATACGAGTATAACGTAATACTATCTATGTACAAGATTAAAAATTTTGCAATTAACTATTAAATTAGTAGCTTTGAAAGCCATTTAAAATGACGCTGAGTATGTAATTTATTAAAATAAAATATAATCTAATAGTAGTACTTGGTTTTTTTTAATTTAATAATATTGCCTGATTCATGGCAATTCTTTAGCGTTCACAGTTTAGTTTTTGTGTTATTATTATTATTAAATTTATATTTAATGTTGGGGAAAAAACGTATATTCAACTTGTAAAAAAGTTTCAAGCTTATCACATACATATAAAGTGGAAAAAAAGAACACCTTCGAGAGTTATTTTTTTTAAATAATCAGATTTATTACGAAAACACATGCAATATTTAAATAATAAAATGCAAATCTATTTACTGCAAATAAAGTTAATGAAATGAATATTATAATTATAATAAGCGGCGCTGAAAGTTTTCCGCGCAAGCAAGCGGCTGGCTCAAAAAAGCCCCGTCTCTCCTTTTCATTCGGCATGTCTATGTGCAAGTGTTTAATCGTCATTTTCTATGCATGAAAATGATAAGATCACCTAAGGCCTAGCCTATTTATAGTCTGTAAAGTTTTCAACTCTTTAAGTTTATCCCTTTTCATATATAATACTGAATAAATCTACGCTTCAGTAGCATTATCAAAAACTTTTCTCTCAATACTACTATGAAAGCCTTCTACTTAAAGCTTTTCCATACAAATAAAACAAAAAAAATTAAAGTTCACGGAAGGTGTGTGTAAAGTTTAAATGATAATAAATGAATTGTAAATTTCTGGCGTAAAGTAATTAAGGGAAAAAGTTTACCACACACATTTTCGGCTACGACGCTTACATCGCTAACGTAAAAATAACTTTATGTATTATTTATTATAAAACCATTTCGGTGTTGTGATTATTACAACCAAACCCCGAAAAGCCTGCGTATTTCTGTTTAATTTCCTGCGCTCAAAACGCTTTGCAATGAAAGACATTCTATTTTATTCATGCCTTTTATAAGTCAATCAATCAATCAATAATTCATTATGGCCCAAGGCAATAATAAACAAATAATTATTTCTATAAAGCGCGCTAGTGAAAAATGGCAAAGGCGTCGGGAGTAAATTGAAATTTAGTGTGGGAATTAGTTAAATGTAGTACCTACAAGAATAATCTTATGTTGGCAGTAAAATTTATACGCCAACTCAAACAATTCTAAAAAGTAAGTATACAACACAGCGAAATAATCGTCTAAATTATTTCCAAGATTGTTATAATATTAACCAATCTTGGCGTGTTTTTTCGGCTTGTAAATTATGCATTTTTCATGTATGTTTTTGTATATTTCCGTAAGTTTAGTGTTCTTTTATTATACAAACAGAAAAGAATAACATAAAGTTTTAATATGAGCCGTGAGCCAAACACGTACCTGAGCATTCATTCGACATGACAGTTTTATCTAAAAACGCCGGGGGAGCCGTCAAGGCAAATGACTAATTTGTCATCTTGTAAAAGACGTTATAAAACGAACTTCTTAAACGTCCACCAAATTGTCTTTTCCTACTATAATTTTACGCTTACTAAAAATCTACTTATTAAGTACGAGTACAATAATATTTTGTGGATTAATTCGGATCCGGGGTAAATATTTAGTAGAATGTAAAGTGAATTGTTGCAGGTAGATAGTACATTGAAATGCAATTTTAATTAAACCGCCTTGTTATTTGCTATTCAATTACGCTGCCATCAGTTATCAAAGATATTTTAAGCTTTTAATCATAGTCAAAAATTATTTACTAGAATAAATAATCCTTCCATTATATTGTAGTACTGCTACACATTTATATACCTACCAAGGTAACAAATGGCAAACGAAATGTATTACAATTGTGTGTACATCTGTCTAATTATGCAAAAATTCAGCAATATTACGTTGGTATCACTGCCAGAAAGGATATATGATAATTTAAGCATCTAATAAAGCATTCCATGCATGTGCGCTGTGTAGTTGCTCTCTCGAAATAGTTACTTTAATTGTTCTCTAATACACACGCGCATAGTTTATTTCCATGGTTTAATTAAAATATGTTTTGCTGTGAATTTTAATATGAATCCTCGTGTGTATTAAATGGAACGCAAAAGAGCACTATTATTATATTTACTGATGACCATATTTACTTCACATTCAACGAATTATTATTCTAAAAAATAAATAACTCCCATTGTTATATGTTTTAATTTTACATTAGGCGGCATAAAACATTTTTTTGCTGATTAATTAGTCTAGACTAGTAAAAAAATTGACACTTAATTTATTGCCTGTGAATGCTAAAAGGGTTTTTGTAAAAAAAATCTTATCAAATTAAATCAATTACACATTCATCGATCATGGCGTAATTTTTAATATACAACAATTTTGTTTTGAGAAGTATATTGTGTATTCAAAAACACGTAAAATCAATGAGGGTTAATTAACTTTTGTTTATTTCATACAAAGGTTAAAAGTCACGGATTTAATTTTAGAATTCATTCAAATTCTGTCACATTAGACCATGAAAAATTAGTGAAATGTATTTCCTCTAAATTCATTCTTTTTATTTATCGTGCCATTATAGAGGTACAGCTAGGTATATTCTAATATGTATGGGGGGTTAAATTAAATAAAAAAAAATGAAAGGTCACTATAATAGCATCTACTGATCGCCACATTTATTTTCAATTCAAAGCTGTACAAGGAAAGCAAAAGGATATGAAAGTTTCCCACACACACTTTTTTACGGTTTTAGATGAAAGCAACCAGAAAAAATGTAATTTCCGTATTTTTTATATAGAAGCGCCTAGTAAACAATGTGCAATGTTTAAAATTTATAACATCTAGAAATAAATTATCGATCGATCACTTGTGGGATGAAGACTCCCACGATTGCGGACATACTATTTAAATAATTCATTTATTTGCCGGGATTATCAAATATTTATAAAAGGAAACGTTTTTAAAAATTCTAATTAAGGAAATTATACGTCCAAGTTTCCAAGTGAAAAAAGTACGCTCCTTAATAGTTAAAAAAATCAATTTCTAAACTATTTATACTTCGAAGCGTGCCTCCATCGTATTACGTTATAAAAGACTTATAAACAAGCATAAGTACTATTATAAAAGTTTTAATATAAAAGTATAATAAGAATTTTTCTGTTAAAGTATCGGTATTACAAATTGCAGCCGAAAAAGAAAAACTTTTCGTGGGACAATCCCCCCGTTCGGATTGAAACAGAGAGAAATCTTGTATAGAAGGGCTATTAGAATACGAGAACTGTTAAACGGAAAAAATAAGAATTAAAAGCTTATTAAGATGCTAAGTATTAAATGAGATTTTCTCTTCATAAGCGTTAATTAATTACATTATAAAATTAAGGCGTAAAAACGCTAATGATATTGTAAGTTTTTACCATATTTGCACTAGAGTTTATTACGTAATGTAATTATCTCAAGATGAAGCTGAGTGAATGAGGGAATGCGTCGATATTTTTGCAAAGGACCCAAAAACGAATGCCTTTTTAGTTAATTTATTGTCCTTATCAAATTTATTAAATCAATTTAGGGACACATTAAATTCCTAACTTGATTACGTTCTGCTTCGGGGCTGACACTCTAATTTTATTGTATCGAGTTAAGGATTATTATATTTGTGCCCTATTATATTTTTCCATCCTTTTATAATAAATATAAATTTTACTAATTCTTGACTTGATTAGATTCACAAAAATGTCGTGTTACAATAAGCGGATAAGCAATAAGCTTGTCATACACGTGTCAAACACCGAACAGAAATTTTAACGTAATTATGTAAGCTGAACTCGAAAGGAAACAAAGTTGATTTGAATAAATAATTTGATATTTGTAGAAGCTGAATTTAAAATTAAAAGATAAATATCGCGTGTGTTTAATGTTAAAATTTGTCTGTATGTAAATGTGCGCATTTTAATTCACATACATACTGGTCAAAGTAAATAGTTGATGCATTAGTGCACTTTTACGCCAGCAATTACTTCATACCATACGAAATCAACCCTCACAACTCACAACTCAACCACTCACGCCTCCTACATTATTAATCTAACAAACAGACGAATCAATTAAGAAAATCGCGAAACACTTAACTTATATACGTCATACGAATGCTCTGTGTGCTACAAATTAACTGTGTGCGTCGGGATTTGAATTCAAATAATTAAGCTTTACAACTTTCTACTAGCTCATAATTCACAATTTTACTACTCTTTCGAATAAAGAATAATTTCAGACAAGTTTTCCATTACTTATAGTTTATATGGCTGGCAAAAGAAGCATTTTAATTATGACACAGTCTCAGATGATTAAAAGATGGAAAAAATATAGCATTAGTAGGAATGATGCGATGCAAGAACGCTGCATATTTAACATAACGTGTACACCGAAATGGTTTATTACGGTTTTAATTCTTTCATGAATTCAATTGTTTCATAAAACATTTTTTCGTAGATATAAACTTACTATAATTTACTTAATATGACATAATGGGTCATATCTTAGTAGAATATTGCAGCAATGTTTTACAAGCTTATAAGAGAGAATGTTGGATATTCTTTTTTCTTTGCCCTTACAGACACCGTTACGCGTTAAACTTGCAAAATAAATCCATTCTTAGCTTGTGTGTTGCTTTATAGCTCCCAAGGGACGCACTTTTTGATTAATCTCATTCTATCTAGTTATTACAAAAGTTTATATACCTAACCCTTAACAAATAAAAAAAGCGTAATTCCTGTTCGTCCGCTATACCACCCACCACCATGTGTATGTGTATATGTACATATATTAATTATAACGAAAATTAATTCGGTGGAATGAAAAACAAATTTGTAAAATTACAGCAGCGCATTCTATGTGTGAGTTTAATAAAAGTTTGTTTCATGGAATAAAAACTAAAACAGGAACAGGAGCAAAAACTTGAGGCGATATAGAACGTTCAGAAAAGAACACCTCAAACTTTGTACTCGGTTTGCAATTAAGCAACAAGAGCAACAACGCAGGAATAGTAGTGCTAATCTAATTCTGTGTTGATTAAATTGAAACATTCAACAATTTTAAAATTGTTTTAAATTTTGCTATTGTTGTTTGTTGTTGCTTCTGCTATTCTATGGAATGTTATAGTGGTTGTTTTTCATGCAAATATAATAATTCTCGACTCATATTTTTTGCCCTCGACATTATTTTTTCCATTATGTTCATGAAAACAATATTGCTGTATAGTTTTTAATTAAATTATTAAAATAAACGCATATGGTCTGCGCGCTTGTGTTGTTTAAAAAATAAATATGTGAATAATTAAAAGATTATATAATTATGAAATAATTTTGATATTTTTTTTTCGTTGTTGTTGTTGCTGCTGCTGGAAATAAAAATGTGGACGCTGTATAAATTAATTTGCAGAAACGTATTACAGTAAACAAAACTGCGTATTTTTTTAATAAACAACTCCTACATAAATAATCATATGCTGTTATTGCTTTAACTACTTACCTACTTAATTTTATTATTCAAGCAAATCAATTAATTCATTTTTTAAATTTATGCCAAGCTTTTTGTTCGTAATAATTAGTATAGAGATGCGGGCGATTGTGCTAACTAGCTAAATAATGAAACATGAAATTTTTAAATCATTCATCTGTGTACAAATCATTAATATTTCGCAGCGCTTTACGTGGCCGGCCAAAAAACCACACCAGATTAAACAAATTAATTCGAACAAAAAATATTTATGCAAGTAATACACGTATAAAACCCATATCATTACCGTTTTATGTGAAATAATAAATTTTTCTCAGCAAAAAAATATGACGTCTTTAGCTACTACTCGTACATACGTATAAACTAAAACACGTTCAAATGTTTAGAAATGATTATGTCTGGAGGCACGAAAACAAATTCTAAATGTGATAATTCCTGGAATTTGATTTCTATTAAACTAGAAATATAATCAACACTTTATCAAATAAATAATAATTATTCATTTTGTTCCCTACTTTTGCTGAACCGTTTTTTGCAATTAGCCAAAGCAAGCGATTTTATCGGTTGCTGGGTGCGTGTCTTTAAAAAAATGTATTTCATTATAACGCTGACGAGTTTTTCAGAAATATAACAATTAATTATAATAAAACCATAAACAATTGTTCGACGAGTCGTGTACGTACATTAATTTTATCTACAGTAATAAAAATACTACTCCCTACACCTACACATACATATAGCAAAATCAATTTTTAATTAAATATAATAGTTTCAATGATTAATTTTTAATGATCGTCCTTTCTTGATAATTTCATTTTGTGCACACAAATCTTCAGGTGGCAAAATCATTAGGCACATCCTATCCCTGATTATATCTCTAATTTATTAAGAATATTAATTAATTACACGTAAATTAAATCTATTAGCGCTCGAGCCGTGCCTACTACTACCACCGCCACTACTACACCCAAAACTCGGAAGGAATTTGACTAAGTGCGGGTGAACCATAAATGAAATATTCTTCCAGAATTTGAATGATATGCCGGTTGTTTATTACTATACATATACGACACGACAAAGTTCCGAGACGAGCAATTTTCTCAGTTATTTGCAAAGCGATTTGTTTGAAATTTTTTACTTAATTTTCGGTTTAATGAAAACTGCCGACATTTTTGAACGTAGATTTTTATGTTCGCCGCCGAAATGAAAGCCATCTGTTCCATTTTAATAACAAAATAAAAGTGAAATTCGGTTAAACTATAAATGGAGAGAAAAATAAAAAAATGCCCACCCACCCACATCCAGATTTAAATAAATCGTTTTGCATATTAATGGAAAAAATCGATCCTCACACTTTCTTTCTTGCTGAGAAAACTAAACTAAACAGTTGAGATTTTGCTGGTGAAGCTCTGTTTGTATTGAAGCGATCAACATATTGAAATAATTTTATCTCTATATTTAAGCAATTTTATAAATGACTTTGCAAACTATACAAGAAGAAGCTTTTCAATCTACTAATATAATTTTACACTTAGAAAAGACGATTGAAGATTATCCTAATAGAGTTAAGTCCTATCTTAAAAACTTTTTCATATCTTCCTCTTCCTCTAAACTGAAACTGAAATTGAACTCAAATAGAACATTCCATCCACCAACTTTACATCTTTATCTTATCGCAACTACGATTGCAATTAGCAATTGTATTACATATAATATTATCATCATCAAATATCTACTACCTTTTGGGAATTGTAATTATTAGCACATATGTATTCTATAGTAATTACCAATGTGCAAATACTATTAGCAACTTTATACATACTAAATACACGCCATTATCAATATTTTTATGCGTTTTTCCACGCTCTTAACAATCCTCCATATGATTTTATTAAATTTTAATGGATATCGAAAACATATTTGTTGGCTTTAATTAAAATCCATTAAAAAAAAAAATAACGAACGAACAAACGAAATAAAATAAATATAAATATAATGTTCATATTTTTTGCACCATCCATATGTTAAAAACATTTTAATATAAATTCTCCATCCCTACTACGAATACACGACTGACGGAAATATTTCTCATTTTATTTTAAACTGTTATGAACTATATTCATCTTGACAGTATTCAGACACTTACCCAATTTCGCTTAACTAAAAATTAATTTTAAATCATGTAGGAAGTAATTAATTTATTAATATATATTACGCTTTGCTAAATTTGATATTTCCTAATTTTCGTATATTAAAAAGCCACGTCGAGTTGGAAAATATGTAAATAATTTAGCACAACTATAAAACATTATTTTATTACTAATAATTTATTAAGCGTACGTCAAATGTTACGCCAACTTTACGGTTGCAATTAAATGCACACACGTAAAAGCCATATTGATAGAAAAAAAAAATAATAATCAAACGTTACAAAGAATTGTGTTCTATCAAATACCTTCCATTCAATCATATATTAATATAAATCAAATTAATAATAGACAAATGAAGATAAAATCTAAAATATTGATCGGTTTCTGCTACATACATTGCGCACATCAAATTATTACCCCTTATTAGCTACCACATTAAACAGCTTAAATAATTAAAGTTTTCGCAACCGATCGGCGTTCTTTCGCAACACATGTAACGAGTTGAAAATAACTCCGTAAAACATTGTACGAGGCATCAATCATAGACATATGTTACGTTAGTACTTTTTTTTTTAAGCGGCAACGCTACATAATAATGTATGATCGAACCTGAAATATATTTATTGTTCCGGCGTTCACACACACTCACTCAAACATCCTAGGAAATTCCCTTTTTT
Source organism: Adinopsis sp. GC000173 (assembly GCA_030264715.1). Taxonomy (NCBI): domain Eukaryota; kingdom Metazoa; phylum Arthropoda; class Insecta; order Coleoptera; family Staphylinidae; genus Adinopsis; species Adinopsis sp. GC000173. The sequence continues at coordinate 41,931 of JARJDW010013669.1, forward strand.
TTGCTCGCGTAGTAGTAGTGGAGGAGAAGTTTTTTTCGTTTCTGATAAAAATGTCGAAAAACATGAGATGCTGACAAATGTGCACCACCCCACAACAATATTTTCACATTTCCGCCTCGCGCGATCATCCTTTCAATTCTGCTCCCACTCTATTTATAATCTGCACAACGCAAAAAAATATATAGATATATAAACTTTCAGCATGTTCAAATATAAATCTAAGAAGCAAAATAAAAAAATACGAAGCGCATTTTTATATAATACATGTCGAGCGAATATACAATGATGATTTTTTTTTGTTAGACAAAGCGCAACAATCAAAACGTCGAAAAGTTTGCAATTATGAAATTTCTCTCTCCATCTCCATCTTGACGGAAGAATTTCATAATTTAATTTTAAAATATTTTTATATGATATTTTACAAAGTTTGCCAATTACCAACTACTAAATTTTATTAAACATTTTTTTTTATTAATATTTAATTCAAATAATTTGCTATCACATTCAGTGTATCTCTAGAAAGGTAGTGAAAAATGTGTATAGATCGTTCGGACACGGCGTTCTTTACGAGAGAGCAGATATCCACCGAAAACTAATTAAAACTTTAAACTACCATAATTAGTTTATAATTTCAAACATTATTATAACTAATATCTAAATCAATTTATCAAATTATCATGTATAGAAAAAATTTGTTGGGATCAAATAGATTATATAAATATGCACATATAAATTCTTAGATTTTAATAAATGTTGATAAAAGCCTCCAACATTTCATCCCAAAGTAAAAACTGTATTTTATAACTAATATTTTAATCAATTTATCAAGTTATCATGTATAAAAGAGAAAAAATTGTTGGGATAGAATAAATTATATAATTATGCACAAATAAATCCTGAGATTTCAATAAACAATGACCAAACCCTTCAACAATTCATCCTAGAGTTAAAACTGTATCTTTTTTCTTGAACATAATTATTAGTTATCATGTATAGAAATAAACAATTTTTTGGAATACAATAAATTATATAAATATGCACAAATAAATTCTCAGATTTTAATAAATATTGACAGTATCCTCCAATATTTCATCCTAGAGTAAAAACTATATTTTTTCTACTTTACCATAATTAATTTATAATCTCAAATATTATAATAACTTAATCAATTTATTAAATTATCATGTATAGCAAAAAAAATTAGCTGGAATGAAATAAATTATATAAATATGCACAAATAAATTGTTAGATTTTAATAAATGTTGACAAAAGCCTCCCACATTTCATCCTAGAGTAAAAACTGTATTTTTTTGCTTTTTCGGCAATAAAAGATAATAGTTTACTTATGCGCTGTCATTTTCTATTTTAGATTGAGGTCGTTTACGCTGATGGATACAAATCTTAGAAAGTGCAGGTAGGAGTTAGAAAAATACAAAACAAAATAGAGTAAACACGTTGTTAAAATATATCGCTTTAAACTATTATAAATTGTCTGTACGATCACGGTATGTGTTTCTATAAATAATTTATAAATAAAATATTTTTAGACACGAAATGGAAAAGCGTTCAGCGGAGATAAGTTAATTATGTAAAACGATAAGAACATTCAGTGAAGCGCCGGATTCTTTTTGTTAAATTAGCAACGCATATGTCTTGAAATTTTTCTCTCGCTCGTCCCTTTTTTAATTCTTTATCTCTCGAATTTTTCTTTTCGCATTTTTTTCGCTTCTTGTTCTTCTTGTTCTTCTTCTTCTTCGACTCTCATTGTTGAGCGCAAATCGATAGCGTATTGATTGTAGTATAATAAAAACGAGGAAGCTAATTGGAGCACCTATAGTATAGCACAAGATTACGTGACTACTGTAAAACGATAACGTGCTGATAACCAAAAGACCTGCCTTACAAACCGCATTGCTAAAACACGTTCACTATTACATACAAGTAGTATATGTGTATGTGCAGCGCGCACTATATTTTTCACAAAATTATTTATTTATTGATTGTATATTTTGCCGCGCCACTGCTCCAAAAAACTCCCGCACTTAATATTTATAATAATAGTCGTAAATCTGAATTAAACATTTTATAATATGCATTGAGGACAAATTTAATATTTAATTAAACAGCACTTGGCTGTCTTTTTCTGTTGTAGTTCGAGCATGGATCATACAAGTGCAGGACATACAACATTTAAATTATGCTTGAAGTATCTAATTAAAAATTTAAAATGAAGCTAGTTCTTGGAATTGGAATTTTATAATAAGATTGTGTGTGTACATCGCTTTTCCTCGTCCTCGTTCATTCCTCCTCTTACTAGACTTGTTATTGGTGGTAACATACTGCGTGCTTGGTACTAAGCAGGTGATATAATTTCTGAATAAAAGTTTCTATTATATCTTCGCCGACGTGCAATGTATGCGAATCAAAAAGGATTTTTCTTATCACCGCCATCATCATAGCGAGAAATATTTATATTGATATTTTTACAAATGTAACATGGCTACGTGTATTGAATATGTTTCGGTTTGTTGTTTTTTTTTCTCTCGTACCGCAGACGTCATTTCAAAGATGCAAAACAATGTAATTAAAATTTATATCGCATGTATGGAAATGGAAAAGTGCTTCTTGCTACATTTCGAACGTTTTCATAAATTATAAATCACACCTCTGAGATGTGTATCTTAAAATAAACTATCATCTTAACTATTGATGGAATGTTTAAATCGTTGCTGTTAGTTGTAATAAATCAAGTGTTAAATGTTTACTGAGCGTACGTTTTGCAAACATTCAGACATTTCAAATTTTATAAAGCAATATTTATTTAATTTCGCTAATATGCACTAGTGCACTACATTTTCCAATTGTGTAAATGGATATTGAAAAAAAAAACACACACACACACAACAGCAATAATATAAAAATATACGTACAACTATGTTGAATTGACAAATGGTTTATTGATCATGCTGCGATTTTATGACAGCCAATTACGACTAATTGAGAACAACATTAGAATCATAAATTATTTATTATTATTTGATTCGCGTTTTATATCATTTAATGATTGCATTTATTTTGTAAATAATTTTATTGTTGTAAATAATATTTAGATTGCCGGCGCATCCACCATAATTACATTACAATCATTTATACGCTGTGTTTCATAATATGCTAAAAATGTGAAATATTTCAGATTTAAATTGATTAATAAAATTTGAAATGCAAATAAAAAAGGAATTAGTAAATAACAACGCCCTTTTTAAGGTCGAACATTACATAAACACAAAATTTAACCGTACGTACACGCTTCGCATATTGTTTTATTTACAATTAAAAGTAATGTAAATAAAACAGACTAATTAAATGTTTACTTATCATACATACAAATTACAATTATTCATTACAAACTCACTTTTATTTTATGAATCCCCACACATGGATAACTACTGTTTTGACTGTTTGTCTACTAAATAGTGCGTTAAAAAATAGCCCAAAAAATAGCCCAAAAACATGCATTTTTTTGTGCTAACACGTAAAATAAATTTTATTTATAGGTCAATTAGATGTAAGGTTATCAAGCTATATCACTAATCTCACAAGTGCCAGGCGGATTAGGGCCGTAAAGTTGTAGACTCGTGAGAATACTTAGCATACGTGCTGTTCGGATAGTCAAAACCAAGGTCCTTACGATACCTCAATCTCTCAAACCACACTTTATTCTAATTTATTGAAGGATTTTCTATGCTCAGCTTAACGTCGAAATCCTTTTACAGGTATCCTCGCTCCATGTCTATCTATATAGACACATCCAGATCAATCATTAAATTCTAATTAAATATTTTGCAAAACGAAACGATGGATTTTTTATTGTCCTTGGCTAAGTGCTGATTAATTAGTATTGAAACGTAGAGTGTACACTACTAAAGGATAATCCTGATGCAATGTTTGTCTCTGTGTTTATAAATAGATGTGGAATATTGGATGCATTCTGTATGTAATTGGAATTGTACAACGAGTTAAACAAATGCACAAGTGTCATTACAGTCGTAGAGGATGGTGCGTGTATTTTCAACTGTAATGTATATATCCTATGTATGTATGTATGTATGTACATGTCTAGTTAAAACTTTGCCAAATCCGATGCTCAACTATTAAATTTCATTTCATTTAAAAAAAAACATCAACAAAATTGTAAACGGTAACTATCAGCGACACAGAGAATTATTTAAAAAATTCATCCGATAACCCACAATATAAAATTACAAAATTTTGAATATTTAATCTCCAATGAAATGCTGAATCATTAAATATACATTTTTAATCTGAATCAATACTTAATATTCTCTGAACGATTTTTTCGTCATATTTGTATCATAGGTATTGTCGGTTAATAAATTTCGCCAATATTTAACAAATTCATTTACGTTACAGCTAATATGTGACAATAAGATCTGAAATGCAAAAAGTCAAAAAGCGATAAAAAATGACAACATTAAAGGAGTGTGAAATGCAGCGCAAAAATGCGGAAGCTTAAGTGTTAGCGTCCTTCGTGGAAAGCGTTCAAGAAAACCGAGAGAGCTTTTGACACGGTAAAAATCAAACGAACTTGTAGTAGACCATAATTCTCACTTGACACCCACGAATGAAATGATCTAGATAGATAAAACGTAATTCTGATTATGAAAGAATAAACTATGAATTCCAATTAGAACATTTTTAGCATATAGTTATTATAATATAAGTGCGCTATTTGAGTTACAGCGCAATATTTGCATAGTACGCTGTTGATTCCACGAATATCTTGAATTTTCAAAAGCGTCATTTCCAGCAAACAATTATTTTGCTACAGTCATTGAAGCTGTTATTCTAAGTATTTAAAAATTAGTAGAAAATACAGTGTAGGTAGACACTAAGACAATTCCAATGAAATTTTATAATAATAAGGCTCGTTTTAAAAATGCGAGAGTGATAACAATAAATTGTTTCCCAGCATAATCATGTACTCTCACACACATTTATTGACTTCAAAACAGTTTGACAACTTCGATGTACAAAATGGTCCTTTCTAGCAAACAATTAAATTAATAAATTTATTGAAGTTGTTTTTCTAAATATTTTAAAATTAAATAATTCAATAAAAATACACTTGGAAGATTCACAAATATAGAATTTAGACTGTAGTTGATATTTTTTTTGTTGTAGTTCTGAAGATGACCTTATAAGTCGAAATATATATCAACTACAGTCTAATTTCTATATTTGTGAATCTTCCAAGTATGTATATTTTTATTGAAGTATGAATTTAATATTTAACAATGGTTCACCAAGTGAGTGCAATAAACACCATAAACTTTATATTAAAATTGGTACAATATAATGTAGGAAGGTATTAAGTCGATGACAATTCCAATGAAATTTTATAATAATAAGACTCGTTTTAAAAATGCGAGATTGATAATAATAAATTGTTTCCCAGCATAATCATGTACTCTCACACATATTTATTGACTTCGGAACAGTTTGACAACTTGATGTACGTCTTTCTATGAACAGCCCCATATTACGCTGAACTTGTGCTGTGTACCCTTCTATAGCAAGCAATAATAGCAACATTTTTCATTTCGCATTGTTTTTTTTCCGCTGCTATTACACCATCCCCCAAAACTACCCCTTTCCAGAAAAAAAGCGAAGACGTATTAGTTTGAGTGAAAACATAATGAATTACTCCAACAATGGAAAGTTTTTTTCCTAGTCGTAGGAAAATTGATTCCGACTTTACAATAATCATTTCTTCAGCTTCTGTGCGCAGGTCTTTTTTAGTGCTGCGTTAGAGCACCATGTCCAGCCTCTCCTTAAAAAAAACTTTCTCGATATTTCATCCTTTAAGCAAGCAAGAGAAAGCTTCTCGCAATTACATTTTCATGAAACGCTCGCATTTATTTTTATATCGATGTAATCTCATGCATTATTCAACAACAGCCTGGCTATAAATATACAACATCTTTAAGCACACAATTGATTTTCAGCACATATACAATGTTTGAAAATTAAATACTCATTTAGTATGTTACAACTTTTTTTAAAAAAAGTAAAACGTTAACCATCGAACGTCGAACGCCGTCGACGTAACCTTGCATTATATTATGTGTTATTACATAAATTAGTGGCGGAGCAATTGTGTTAAATTTTATTCGCTTGCGCGTGGTCGCGTTCAAATTTTCTCCTCCATCGTTCAAGTTCAAAAATTTCCGGTTGGATGAAAGAAAAGAATTGCTCATCATCAAGTATTGCGCAAAGATTCACTGACACATCCCAGCACCTGCCCGTGCATCTCAATGAGCCCATTGTATTTACCTTTAGTGTGCGCGCTCTCTACTAATTAGCATTCGCGTTCGCATCCACAATCTTAAAGAATTCGAAGGAGGGAAAAAATCAAAGAACGCAAAAAATCATGACGATGATGATGATGATGAAGATGATGAAGATGATGAGGATGATAATACAGGCGCGCATTCCACATGGAACGTGGCTTTCAGAAAATGCATTTTTTAGCTTCTATATTTAATATCGTCGCTCTCATGACGCATAAATCTAATAAATTCTTAATTAATTTCCATGTCTAAATAGAGCGAAATGATGTCGGTGGTGGAAAAACGATTGCGGTATAAATCTTCATGTTTAATTGCGAGAGTAATGTTCTTTCTAGATAGTGGTACGATGCCGTATAATAAAATCATTATAAATTAGATTTAGTGTCGTGTATTACATCTTTATATGAGGTGAAGGTAAAACAATTAGTAACTTAACAAAAAATTATTACTCATAACTCCCGGTCTTGCGGATTAATTCCACACTATGTTATAAAAAGTACCGAACAACAATTGATATTGATTGAAATTGCAATCCATTTAATTATAGAATAAATTAGTTTTTTAAAACCAATGAGAGTATATTAATAACAACTTTATATAAGGTGTAGATAAAAAATATTATTGATGACTCCCAGTTTTGGATTAATTCCACATAATGTTATAAAAAATGCACAAGTACAAATCATCAATTGATATCGCATTTCATTTAATTAGCAAACTTTTTAAAAACGAATAATGATAAGTGCGGAAACAATAAGATTATATTATTACATCTTTATATAAGGCAAAGATAAAACAATTAGTAACTGAACAAAAAATTATCACTCACAACTCTCAGTTTTGGATTAATTCCACGTTATGCTATAAAAAATACCAAACAGTAATCAATTGATATTGTAATCCATTTAATTTTAGATTAAATTACTTTCTTAAAGCAAATTTATTAAAAACGAACTTACAACATATCAATTGCTATTGATTGATATTCCAATCCATCAATTATTGCATACATTACAGTTTTTAAGACTGAGGAACCAAGGAGAGTATATTATTATAACTTTATATAACGTGAACGTAAAACAATTAGTATCTTAACAAAAAATTATTACTCACAACTCCCAATTTTGGATAAAGTAACGTTGTGTTATAAAAAATAGCGAACAACAAGTTGTAACAAATCAATTGATATTGCAATGGAATAAATCAATTTTTTAACTTATTAGAAACAAAGTTGCAACATATCAATTGATACTGATTGATATTCCACAATCCATTCGCAAATTAGTTTTTAAAGCAAACTTATTAAAAAGCAAACAGTGATGAGTGCGTGGAAACAATGAGAGTATATTAATTAAATGTTTTGTTCCGTAACATGTCTACATAAACTATTATTTTTGTTAAATGTGTAGAGTGGAAGCAAATGCAATGAAATTTTCCTTGCATAATAATAGAATTATTCCATGGAACTTATTTGACTTTGATGTTTATCTTTTATAAAAGGTCATACTTAGGAGAAGTTTCCGTCCAAATATTTTAAATGCTTTGAATCGAAATAGATATATGTATATATATTCAAACTTAATTGAATTAAATATAATATTTCAATGTGAAAATAAAATTAATCATCGAGATTGGTTTTTGGGAATATAAAGCAATAAGTGAAAGCAAACACAATCTGGCTGCAATTTAATTAACAATAAAAATGCTTTCTATTATTTCGGGTGCTAGTGAATGTTATAAAATGAAAGAGAAATATTTTCAGTTGAAAATAAAAAGCGGGTGTATGTGTATGTGTGTGTGTGTATGTAGTGAGAAATGAGTTGGGTCACGGTACCAATCACTCGTTCCTCGCTGATAAATGCACTGTGGTCTCCATAATGTCTAATGGACCAGCAGAGTCCCAATGAATACGAAAATTAATGGAACACTTTTTTATACTACACCATTCTAATAAGAACTATGAAATATCACTTAAATAAATTACGAGCAAATCACGTACGCCGCCGCAGAGTGAAATGTCACCAAACTAAACTAGAGGAAAAAATTGATTATTGATGTTAGGAAGTGTATAAAAAAATTCAAGCAAATTAAATTTCGATTGTGTAGCGCAAAATAATTGATGGAAATTTCTCCCATGATAGTCATTGTGTGCTAGATAAAATAATCAATAAACAAGCCAGAAAAAAAATTAATTCACAAATTTCATAGCACACAGATGTGTTTATTTTGCGTTCACCATTCTTTTTTTCACATTTATTATTGCGCTGAAATAACATGTGAGAGAAACTTTTCCATTTTAAAGTTGTTGATTAAATTAGTGGTATTAAAATTCGCGCTCGCTTATATTTTGTGATTTTGTGTCTCGTATATTTAAAATTGCTAAAAAGCGACGAATTTTATTGCAAGCAATAATAGCATAAAAAACTTTTTTTTCTTTTATTTCATCATTATCAAAATTATTTCGTATAATTTACTTTTAATGACTTATTTATAGCAGCGTATATGTATATAAATAAAGGGAAAAAAACGGCTTCCCCTAATCTATTCACTCTATATAGTGGGTATATAAATTTATTGATTGCGCTTTTCCTTGCAATTCAAGTTTGAATTTATTATTTTAAAGGACATGTAAATAGTCGTATACTTTTATATAATGTGTGATTATTATTATACATCAAGATGTTGCAGAAAGGCTTCCTCAATTTCTTGTCAACTTTTCTGAGTGCGTTCTTAAAATGGATTTCATTTCCCTAAACTTCAAATCTAAATTGACGGAGTTTTTTTTTCTTATTTATATATCTATAGGAATAACATTCAGGAATAAAATATTATTAAAACAAAAAATTGGCGCAGTCTAGGTTTTTTTCTGCACAACACGAAATCGATAAAATTAATCCACTTTAGATGACGCAAATGTAACATAGTTATCAAATTGTAAGTTGTCGATATTTTAGATTATAATATATTACAATAGGCGCTTTCGAATGCTTTTTGGATTACATCGCTGGTTTACAACAACCAAATTTAGATAATAATATTGATCAAAAGTTCGGTGGGAATAAATAAAGAAGAATTAGTTTTGGGGATGTTAAATATTATACCAACTATAGATATATAATACAAACTTGAGTAAATAATGTAGCTTATTACACCGAATTAGTTTTGAAAAACTATTTTGTTTAAATAATTCATTCAAGAACGTAATCGTTTGCATATTCAAAATGTTTCTTGATAAAAATATGTACCTAACAAATATTTGCAAACGCATTTTTTAAATATTTTTCATGTAATCTTCTATCTTATTAAATGTTTTACGAATTTAAGTATATTTGTATTATAAATGATTTATTATATGTAACACCATTTCGTCTTCGCATTGATTTGGCAATTATCCGCATAATTGTTAATAACATTTTTATGAATCGATAAATAATAAATATGAAATTTGCGTTCCACGCCAGCAAACCGAATGCATGATTAGATAATTAAATTGTTTATGCCCACATTTGGTTGTAGGAATGCAAAAATGCGATAATTCAAGCCATGATTGTCTTTATACAAGTATAAACGTGAATATTTATTAGCATTACTAGTGACGTTTTGATTTAGCTTATTATGTATATAAGTAAGAAATAAACAGGGTATATATAGTTGAAGCACGCTAACAGCTTCTTGCTGGTTTGTCATAATAAACAGCTGGCAAGCTCGAATTCACTCCACAATTGTAAAGCAAAAGGAAATGGATCTGATTCTGACAGAAAGTGCAAATTAACATAAATACATACTAGAATATCAGAATAAGAATGACTAATTAACTCAAATAGATTCATCGCAAATCGTACAATTCATCAACATCTAAATTACATTAATTTGTATTCTTTTTCCATCCACATTATACACCTATAATCTCTAATTGCCCGTCATCTCGTTGTCTTTCTAATAGATAATAGTATAAATAATTAAGGTTTCGTGTTTAGTAGTCCATGATTGTCTAAGTAAAAACCAATATCTCTTTACGAATTGAAATCGGAGCAAATAAAACAGCACTTTATGGCCGTAATTTCGTTGGTGCGAGGAGGAAGAAAACGCAACATTTTATTGAATAAATATTTTTTCTGGCTGCGGTTTGTGTTTGCTCATTCCTTGATCGTGATGTGCAATTTATTAAAGTTTTATTTTCGCAACAACGCAACACAAAAAAAATAGTAGGAAGGCGAGGCATTAATTAAACATTTTTGCAATGAAAATGCGAGCGTCAACAAAAAACAAATCTTCTATTTACATATTTAAAATAATGCGCGCGATCCTTAAAATTTAATAACGTGCTATAAGAATTAATTATAAAATCAATGATTCTTAATTATTGTTTGTTGGTTTTATCACGTTTCGCGTATAAAGTATAAAGTAAGAAGACGAGGAAGGAGCAAAAAAAATTTGGACGGTGCTTAATTAAACGTACAGTGTTTTTAAAATAAAGTTGTCTGTATGCAAATGAGGCTTAAAATTTGCTATAAGTTAGGTTATTTCCTCCTAAGAGAGCCGATGTCAGTCTTATCTTCAAGTGTATTTCAACTACACCACACGCACACTTAGAAAACCCAACATTGCGCGCTATCATATCGCCAGGGATGTTACAATTTTCCCACCCTACCATCCATACATACGTTGTGAACATTGTTTCAACCCAGTTTTCTACAACTAAACTACATTTCGCGTTTAAACTTTTCGCAAACGCGCAGAGATATCTTTAAAACCCTCCCGAAATAAAATGAGAGCAGCAGCGAAAAAAAAAATGCCGGCGTTATTCCAAAATATGTCCAAAACATTGCTCGCTAAATGTTGTTGAAGAAACAAACTCCTAAACCATTTTAATAACTTACATCGTACGGTAGATTATTAAAAGACACTGCTGCGAAATGCGACGGAATGCGAAATGGTATAAATAAAGTTGGAAAAGTTGGTGTATTTAAATGGTCATGTTGCTGACGATAAAATAAAAATTTGGAAATGTTAGGACAACGTTAAGGTTTCGAAGAAGCAATAAATCTGCGAGAGAAAAAGCAAAAGAGGGTGTTGGTCTTTGGAGAGAGAATGCGGGAGCGAATTGATTTCAAGTGAGATCGAAACGCTTAGATGCGATCTGATATATAGCAAGCTTTCCTGCGCTATCTAAGACGTATACTATTTCAATTCATTACTTCTCTAACGATATGTGAGAGATTTTTTTATTTAATACACGGCGTGCATGTAGGCTTAAAGCAGCTTAATACAATTACAATATACCTATTGTGTATGTACGAGTACATACGTAGTAGCTGAATTTTTCTCTTTGGTTATCAACGAAACAAGTTGATGTGCTTTATAAAGCTTCGGTATTGTTGTTGTTGTTGTTGCTTCATTAAACTACAAACAATTTTATTTATTTTGATCACGTAGTTTCGGAAATGGAAACCTCACAAAGTAGAAAGCAAACAACTTTTCATTTAACACCTAGGAGAGGCAGCAGGAACAATAAGCGCGCGTTTAATATTAATCATAAAATTTAATCATAATTAAAATAAATTTTCCGCTTCAATAGAAATATAAAATTGAATTTTTAATAAGGTTGCATGCAACTAGCAGCAGCAACACATAACCACATGAAACAACGCTTTAAACCATCACTTGTCAATCGGAAGGTTTCTAATTATATTTTTTCTTTTTCATCTTACATGCGCTTTTTCTTTCTCTTCTCAACGAAAATTAGTTTCCAACCGAGAAGCACAAAGTTTTTTTTCCGCCTCTCCCTCTCCCACCCTCAAACGCTAATTACGGCAATTTTTCCCCAAAAGCCTAAACGATTTCTTTTAAACGTGCGCGCACATTAAAAACTAAGAAAAACGCTTTTTCCTAGTTGCAAGTTTTAGTTGGTAAAATTAGCAATATCTAATAGACGAGCCAGAATGCGCACAAAAACATTACATTGTATTTTATTATATTATATATAGTTAAATATATATTCTCTTTCTCCACTCTTCCTATTGTAATAAAAACGTTTTCCCTTTTAACAACCACTCGGGCTAATTATCCTCATTGCGCTTTAGCTGTAAGATAACTGTGTGTAATTTGCACAGAACGCACTTTTGACCCTAACATTTGCCATAACCAAAAATTGTCTCAATTACAATTCATATTAGCTAATTACACCTGCTATTTTAATAAGCATCCAACATAAAAATATGCACGTGCGCTAAAGCAAAATGATTAATTATCACATACATATATTATTGCATTAATGCAATGATTTAAATTTTTTAATCACACACTTGTTTGTAATTATAATGCAGAAACTATAATTTATATTTAATAATCTGCACGTGTGTGTTTGAATGTATGTATGGTATCCAAAGAAAAAAAAATGTATATATGTATGAATATTTCAATTAGAACGCGTATATAACCTACATACAAATATGATTTAACATAATGCAATTCAACAATAACATAAACAAATTTTATCAACAACATTGAATATTGTACAGCAGCCAAATATGTTCCTGAAACAATAACTCACTAAATTAGTTATTCATAAATATGAATGGATATGTGATTTGAATTAAAATAAACGCATGTCGCTTCAATTAAGCGTTTGGAAATAGCAACAATGAAACAAAAAATCAGCATTGTCATCAATGTATTCATAATAAAATATGGTATAATTAAATTGAGTATTATTTTTCTCGCTAAGCAAATAAGTGAGCTGTAGCATTGAGCGCCGCTGGTAGAATCGTTCATTGCTTGTAATAATTTATTAAATTTGTTGGTGGCGGCGCCAGGCAATGTACTATGCACTGAATGTTTTTTTCTGTAATGTTCAGTGAGGATTACAACAGCGAAATGAGGCAAATGTTCATCCCAAATGTGTATAATTCATCAATGCAATGAACCAAAACTATAAAAGCGCCCGCACATGCTACCGCCACCCTCACCACTCCTCCATCCATGAAGCAGCAACAGCAGCAGCAGCAGCAAGAGAGCACATACAATGGTAAAAACAACCCTCCTTTATTCTGCAGAAAAAATAAATACATTGCTCCAGCTACGTGTTTTCTTGATGATAGTTGTTTAGACTAGAGACAGCTCATTAAAGGGTAACTACCCTCTCGTGTCATTATGTAACACGCCACTCAGCTACGTCACGGAGCTTCAATTAACACGCCATCAAATATTATAATCCCTATTATTGATTATTTAACTAAAAGCAATCAATCAAACATCAATATTATGTTGAATTTAAATATGAAAATTTTCAGACCGCGATTTCGACTAAATCAACTCATTATATATTAATTAATGCTATTATTACGTACACAATAAACACTTTTCTCGATTGTTTCGTTTTTAATTAAAGCGGTCTTACAATCTTAAAGTTGAATTTTCCTTTTCTTCCCATTGAAAAGAATTTATTGTTTTAAAATTAGTCAACAAATGATAGCTTGGTATCCCTAAATGCCGTAAGATGGTTGGATTCTTTTGGACTTACATGTAATCTTCCATTCCCCCAATGTTTAGGCAGGAAATGCCACTGAAAATATTTTCACGATAATGCGTCGGCGGTGATTTACTGCAATATATATTTTCGTGGAATTGATTTGCATCAAAGCATTCACAACAAAATTTTAATCGAATGAATATTGCCATTTAAACAAACGCTAGTTTGCGAAATTTTAAATTAATAAACACAACTTAATTGGCTCGACATTATTAATTAATATCAATTCGACGAGTTCCAAGAAAAACTTTACATAATCATCAATTATTTTTGCAACAAAAAATGCTCAAACATAAAATTGTATTATAATTATAAAGTGTAAGTCAAATGCCTTTCATGTAAATTTATGCAAATATAACATATTGACAAACTGACATGCAACTTAACGACAAACAAAATTATCTTGTTACAAGCACTTATTAATTAAACCATCATTTTTATACTTAATAGATAAAGTAATGTATAATTTAATTAAAGCGCTAAGCAATATAAAACATTTAATCATTAGCAATATTGAAATAAATGTTATTGTAATATAATGTTATTTATAGATATTCTTGCATTGTATAATATTATATTTATCAATAAATTGAAATTATAATATTTTATTGTGCTGATGCAATTAAAATTTTTAATAAAGCAAAATTAATAATTTAATTTTCAGATTATCATAAATTATAATTTCAAATAAAATTATCAAATTATTGCAATTGAAATTATTGATTATATTTAACTAAAAGTAATCAATCAAACGCTATTCTACATACAAAATATATATTATAATGTACGAATGTAAATTTGAAAATTTCATGCGCCAGATTTGTTCACGTATCGTTAAATTCCAGTCCATAAGTTACCTCGCTGTATTTTTCAACCGTACATTTATTGTATTCCACAATTACACAATGCACAGCTGCTTTTATATCCCATGTAATTACCTAGACTGTCAGAGCGCCCTCGCCCCCCGGCTCCTACCCCATACATACACATACATACACACGCCCGCCCGAAAAAAAGCGCTCAAATTAAACGGGGCGCGAGCGTAAGCGTTTTAAATAAGTCTATTGATACTAATTAAGTGCATATTCTTTCATAATGCAAAATATTTTGGATGAAATTTACAGTTAGATGGTAGAACGGAATGCGTGCGTGTTGCAGACGTATAGAATGCCACGAATGCTATTATAATAAAGCAAACCTTCCTTATACACCCACCCTCACTAAAACCAAAGCAATTTAGTTAATTATATATTAAAGTCGTCGTACTTAATAATGCATTCAAATTCTATAGAATCTCTTTCATTTAACTTTATAAATTGTTATTAAAATGTAACCACACAATATAATTAATTTATTTATCGGCATGTTATTAGCTTATTACTTCCTCTAAATGACCTAAAAAATCTAATAGTTATCAAATTTAATTACCATCATTTACCTACTACTACCTACTTGTAGTAGTTGAAGAAAATTTTAATACTTATAAACTATGTGCTCTTTACCATAATCGTTACTGTTTCTATTTTTTCCTTCCCGTTCCCTCGTTTGCATTCTACATTTTTCTCTATAAATTTTGTTAATAGAGCAAAAAAGTAATTTATTTGTGAGGATAAAACAAAAAAAATATTAATAAAATTTGTTGTTATTTGCAATTTTTAATTAAATAAGCAAGATACAATTTATGTTATTTAATAATATTTTATGAAATGTTTTTTTTATAATTTAATGTTTAAAAACACTCCATGCTAAAATGGTTAACATTTCGGTATAATCTTTATTGCTTTTTGTTTGATGAAAAGTGTTACTTTTATTTTCCAATTGAATGCCTTTCATACTTTTATCTTTTTTCATGTAATTTTAAAGATGCAATATCTATATAAACATCCGCAGAAAATAAAGAATATAAATAGCGCTTTACATCTATAGGTACTTAAATAATAATACATAATTTGAAAGCGTTTCTTATTGATTTCACATCAAGATCCATCAATTAATTAACAAACTCCTCCATTGTATTTAAAATTTATATAATTATTACGAAAGTTGGCGCAATATTTCAAACTTTTTGAGTATTATAATTTGCAAAACTAAAAAATCATTTGCGGCTTGCCAAAAAGAAAAGTTTGCGAAAAGCGTTTTTATCATAAGTACCTAATATGCTTAATATTTTTTATCTTCAAACTATTTTAATAATGGCCGCACAGCATTAAATAAAATGATTGATTTTTTTAAATCAAATTCGTGCAAGTTGTTTAATCGTCTATTGACATATGTAAAACTTGTTGAATAATGTTTTAATAGAGTTGTTTTATTTAAACATAAAAACGGCGAATACATCAATGCATGTGTCGAGGGTAGAACTTCAAACAAAAGCGGTGCCGGTCTAGTGGCATCAAGAAAGTGATAAAAACCAAAAACGAACGAATACAGCGATTGATTGAATGATTTTTCGAGAGACGCACACGCTCTGGCGATTTCCATTAAGCCGCTATGATTTATCCCTTTCTATTCCATATTCAGAAGTTTGCGTGGCAAAAGTCTTTGTGTTTGTTGTATGTGTGTGTGTCGGTGTTGGTGTGTATGGGTGTGTGTGTTTGAGCGGGCGTCGCGACGCTTTCTTTTTTTCTCTCAGGCAGCGAATGTATATATATATATGTGTGTGTGCGAGTGCACGGACTTTAAAAGCGCATTTGCTTGTAGTTGATCTCTAAAAGTGATTTATTAGTTCTTTTGCGCGCTTAGAGTCCAATGTCTTTTACAAATTCCCAAAAAGTTATTTATATCCCCCAATTCTTAAAGCCGTGCCTACCAACTTGTACGAGGGTATCGCAATAAAATTTTTAACAAAAAATTAAGCTAATTGTATTTATACTTGGGCGGACTAAATAATGACTTTTCTTAATTAAAACTTTAAATATGACATGAAATATGGGACAATTTAAATTGTTAATAGGTATTTGAAATAAATTCGATCCAATTAATAAAATGATAAATTAAATGTTACCAAACTAAAGTTTTTCTTTATATACTCTATATAGTAAACCCTCCAAGTAAAATATTGCAAACTTGTAGAAAGAAAAATTATAGCCACAAACTTGTAAAGTTCATATATCACAATTATTACGAAAAATACGTTCATAAATCAATAAGCTAGTGTTTTTATATCGTTGCTTAATTTCCAATTAACTAAAATTTAATGAATAAGCAGATTAGTTTTTGATAAAAATTAACCTTGGCTAAAGCAGCCAGCCAGCCAATATATAGTCTAATTTTCTGAATAAATTTGGAAATTTGGTGAAAATGTAATTAAATAGTGACAAGCCAATCTCCTAAAATAAACCATAGAACATTAATCTATGAAAGCTCGACGTTTACATCGTCTCCGGTCTATAGATTATACACATGTATCTTAAACTATCCACTCAGCACTTTAAATGGCGCTTTAAACATTTATAGATCGTATAATTAGTCCGTTGTTATTCTTTTCCTTCTTGCAAAATATGTTTAAGCTAATGTTTGCGCTTGATGTGTGTGTGTGTGCTTTTTGCTGGCTGAAACCTCAGTGTGTGTGTAGATGTGTGCAATAACAATAGTGCAAAGCAAGTAGTAAAGTGCAGAGGTTTATGTTTATATATAGAGAGATGTTGAAAAGCTTTGCTGTCTGATTTATATCTCGTTCAGCTCTGGTTGGCGTCAAACAAACAATTCAACTCACTTTATTATTATTACTTATATGTCAAGATACACTAAAAGCTTTCTTTGTAGAAAGTAACGATTTACAAATATTTGTGAAAAAGTGATTAGATTGGATAGTAAGGTATTTCATATTTGCAATACGTTAACAAAGAAAGATCTGAATAAATGTAAAAATACGGCACCTTTTATAAATCTGCAATAAAATATATCTATCCATGCATCACAAAACAAAATTGTGTTACAAATTTTTAATTGCCAGTGTTAAGTATAATAAATCGAATAAAGTTTATAAATACATAATTAATTTCTTGTTCAATATTTAAGTATTATGTTTTACTTCATTCGCTAGTAATTCATTATATAGTAGTAGAGAAACATGAACTAAGAAAAATAATAAAGAAATTGAAAAAGAATATTTGACAAACATTTGTGAAAAAATGATTAGATTGCATAGTAAGGTATTTCATATCTGCAATACGTTAACAAACAAAGATCAGAATAAATATAAAAAATGCGATATCTTTTTTAAATCTGCATTAAAAATATGCATCAGCACATAAAATTGTAATATAGTTTTTAAACTGCAATCGTTAAAAATAATAAATCTAATAAATTTTATATGTAATTAATTTCTTGTTCAATATTTAGGCACTATTCTTTACATTATTCGCTAGCAATATATTAGTTATGGTAGTAGCGGAAGTTTAATTAATGAAGAAATTGAAGAGAAATAATTTCTACTAAAAACTAAAATTGATGAAATATTCAGTTGTATATAACGTTATATGTATGTAGCAATACATTTAAAACTATGTACTTTTAACTATAACATTTCATGTTATAATATCAATTTACACAATCAAAGCACTTTATTAAATTAAAAAATGCTTTAATGAAAATTATTTAATAGAGTAAAATTGCCCGCAATGCTACTCTAAACGATAAAATGACATTCAATGCCTTGCCAGCTAAAATAATGAAAGAACGACGTTGCATAATTTTTTTGACATACCCATTAAGATATTACAAGCAGTCTGAAATAATTCAAACATAAATTATTAAAATAAACAAAATGTAATCTTACATTGATTTTCGAGAAGCATGATAATGCTCATTCAATTCTATTGCCAGCGTAATGTAAAATGTGCCACGTCAAAACTATGTAATATAAATTGGAAATCAATATTTAAGAAATCATTTATATGTATGTATAAAAAAGCAAAGTCGCATTCATGCGCTCAAACTCTAAAAGACAATAAAAATTTAATGTTTAAATTAGTACGACGACAATTGAAAAAAATTAAATTTATTGACAGTTTGCTTTTCACGTAACGACCTAACAATTTTACAGAGAAAATTGTTGAATAAATAAATGCGTAAAATAAAGCCTCCATTTTTGTATAAAGATAAGCGGGTTATTGTTGAAGTAAAATTGAAAATTACAACATGCTAAAAAAGTTTTCCAACAAGATATCGCAATAGGCTTAATAAACTTTACGTAACTATTTATAGAGACAAAAAAAATTCCTGAAAGTACAATAAAAAACGCGTATTCTTTTACATACTTAATAAATAATCTGATTTATATATTATATCGTTAAAAAAGAAGCAAAACAATATAAAATTTAAAATATGGGTATATTGTATAATAGCATAAACAAAATTAAGTATTTACATTTTATTTCCTCGAAGGAATGAAAAAAATAATAAATTAATGAATAAAATTATAGCAACTCCATTTTCCATAGAAAATTTTATTTTATGTATTAAAAAAGTTTTTAATTAAAATAAATAAAATTTTATTATTATTATGAGAAAAATTAAACAACTTTTATAATTATCTATAAGTTTAGAGAGAGGGTGAAAAGAGAAGAAAAAATCATCGCGCGCTATATATAAAACATCATTGTTAGATAACACTTTAAGTACCATTCAAAAGCTATTCAATTAAAACTTTTCACAAGTTTTAATAAAATCTACAATATATTATAGTGTAAAAATATAAGGAAATGCATCGCTTGTAATCCCTAATTGATAATTATTAGGCTAGAAAATGCGGATTTATCAATATCTGCACAACCAAATTGAATAAATTCAATTAATAATCACAATACTGCTACAAAATCAATAAATTTCAAAATAATTATTTTTTTGTATGTCATGCTTCATAATTTTGATATCGCCTACCTATTTGTGTTATATTCCTCTGACTCGTATCACCTGGTTTAAGTGGGAAAATTATTATTTGCTGGTGAATTTTGTATCAACCCCCAAAAGTTTGTTAAGATCACGTAGCTCTTCATCTTCTACCAAAATTTTAATGTATATGTTGACGATGAGAATAATTTTTGATACAAATTTTACTATCTATGGAATAAAGTGTCATTACGGCCATAAAGTGCAAAAAATAAATGCATAATTCGTAGGAAAAATCTATGAAACAGAATTTTTCAGTTACTAATAGAACCTGCACCTAATAAAAATATATTATCTTGCTGCTATTAACTAAACAGATTATTCTTTGCATTGTCTTCGGCTGAATTTGTATAAAAGTCTAAAAGTTTGTTAAGATCACGTGGCCCTTCAGCTTTTAGCTAAATTTTAAAGTATATGTTGAATAGATGAGAATAGTTTTTGGAACAAATTTTACTATCTAAAGAATAAAGTGTCATTTCAGGCATAAAGTGCAAAAAATAAATGCATGATTCGTAGCAAAAAACCATGTACAAGAATTTTCCAGTTACATATACCAGACGATTAAATGTTATATAATTTTGCTGCTATTAACTAAACAGATAATTCTTTGCATTGTCTTCGGCTAATTTTGTACTAAAGACGAAAAGTTTGTTGAGATCACGTAGCGCTTCATCTTTTAGCAACATTGAAATGTATATGTTGAAAATGAGAATATTTTTTATACAAATTTTACTATCTATGACATAAAGTTTCATTTCAAGAAAAATTACAAAAAATAAATTAGTTTACCGAATTTATATAATGTGACAATCTGCAGCGGGAACAATCTTTTACAGACATCCTGTATTAAAAAAAAATAGTAATACATTTTTTTTAATATTTATATGTGCTATTATAGCTGCCAGTAAATACAATAATGATAATCGCTGATTAAAATCAGCACGATTTCGTTTTCATAATAAACTAGTTTTCCGTAATTAATTTTAAATAATAATGGAAAATACTCGGTGCAAATGGAAAATGTTTTATCATATATATGTATTTTTTAAATAAATAACGAGACGTATACAAATTGCCACTTTAATACATGCCATTTACAAGCACAGCCACTTCATAAAAAAACAGCGATTCTTTTCAAATTCTATACAGAAATAAAAAACGAAACGAGTACAGGAAAAATAGAAATTATGCAATATTGTACGTAGAACAGCTAAATTCACAATTAGGTGCTTTTTTCCAAGGAAACGTATTATTTGTTTGCATAAACTGCATATCAGCAACAATTTATATTTCAAAGAGTTGCAACCTTCACAGGGCACAGTTTAAATTTTATAAAGTCGAACGAAAGAACGAACGAACGACATTTTCGCAAACAGAAAAGTAAAGCATGTGCTAATGACATTAATTAATTGTTTAAAATTTATTAAAACGTAACATGTTACATGCATGCCATGTAATACTTCTTCCTCCTTATATCCTCCGAAAAAAATCGCTGCCTGCTGTCTAAGCACAATTTATTACGCGCTGTGTGTGTTTTTCTACATAAAACGCGTCAAAAAATTTTTATGTTGTTATAGGCAATCGTATTTTCATTCCATTTTTATGCGATAATAAAATAAATGAACGCCGGAGTTATAAGTTTTGTAATAATAATAGTAATAATAATAATAATTTGGTGCGTTTTTTTAGAGTTTTGTAGTCGGGCAAATGCTGCTTTTCATCCACCACCGACACCAGCAGCAGGAGCAGCACAAAACTCCATTATACTGAATTATGGTGAAAGTGCGTTAGAAGTTCTATTAACATCGCGAGCAGCGGCTGCCTTGGCGATAATCTCAAAGAATAAAAATCATTTTCTAAGAATTTATGAACGTGCAAAGAAATATTACATGCACTTAATTTAACACTTAACGCCATGGAACTTAAAACAGATGTCTTCTACCTTTTTAAAACTCGCACATACACATACAGAGAGCCGCACACACACCAGCCAGCAGGAGAGCAGCAGGAGGAGGAAAAAAGTTTGTTATTTTTTTTGTTGTTGAACAAATTATTAATTGCTCGTTTCAGGGCAAACAGAACGCAACGCTTTTTCATCATTAAAAACAAACAGAAAAAAGCGAAATTAAATTCTGATAAATTGTAACATTGCATTTATTCATTTACAAACGTGATCGTTCGTTAATTTGAGACGCTTTCAATAAATGCACGCGAAAAAATTTAATTATAATGATAATGACTTGTATTTATAAATAGAATATAATTATAATATCAACATCGAGGAGTTGGCATTGTGATAGGAAATTCACCTAATTGGGTGTAAATATTAAGGATATCAAGACTAATTAACAGGTAAATGTTGATTTGCTTAGTGATTTTTTCAACCAAATACTACCTATATCAAAAGAAAATGTTAAATCCCAACAATTTGCAAACGAATGGAATAATTTAAATCAAAAGTTTGCAGTTTTTTAAACGTATGCCAGATAATTAGTAAATTAAATATTGAAGTTGGAATTTGTAATAAATCTTTATTTTATTTAGAGAGAAAAAAAGCAGTGCAAGTTATACTTGTAAAATTCAATTTCAATGATTAATTCTGACGAAAATCATAAATTAAAAAAGTTCCGCGCCAGAAATTAATTGTTTTTATTAATAAAAGAAACTTTAATCAATTTTTATTGTTTACAAGATTGTTCCATGCACATACCTAGTATACTTTATTAACTACTTAATTAAATTTAAAAACTTTTCATCATGAAATGGCGATGAACAAAAATCATTATTTAATCAATTTACGGGCGCGCCGTAATTTCTCGTAAATATTTAATAAAAAATTCAGACTTTAATTAAAACCATCAATACGCTGCTTAATATTCAATATAATTATCATATTTTGAATCAATTATTATTTAATTGTATATCGAAGATTATGCAAATTCGCCCCATACCCTTTTTTATGCGGAAAACAAATTTAATCTAATCATAATTGGAGTTTAATAGCAAACAAATTTCAACAATGTTTCCATTGGACGTAACACAACCACAACAACAACAACAAATAAAAAACAACATATTTTTCTTTACCCTTACCGTGTTGTGCGAATGATAAATTTTCATTAATTACATACATATACAATACGAGTATTTATAGCTGAAAATTCAATAATCATCATTAAACAATCGTTTATCGTCTAATGAATGTTTAACCAATCATCGAAACGCTAATTAAAAACAAACATATATTAAGATGCATATAGGTGCCTATATCTACTTTTTTTTAATAATATATTCAACTCGACGTATAATTTTTTGTTTGAATTAATATTTCATATATGTATGCATTAAAAAGTCCGAGTTTTATGCAAATCAAAATGCAAATAATTCAATTAACACATATTCTGTTAACATTTTGTTTAATTAATCTCTCTACAGCGCAACCCGAAAAAAAAAGATTAATAAAACTTTTTTTATTGATAAATTTTAATAATAAACACGCTTTTTTTATTAAATGTACAAAAGTGTTTGTGTTGGTAAACATGCAGCAGATGCTATCAAATTTTCTCCTTGAGCTATATTGCATAAAAAGGTATAAATCATGTAAATTTTTGTGACAGAACAAATCTGCAACAACAACAATAACAAAGATGCTTTTTTGTGGGAATCAACATGTCTGACATTAAATTTATTGTTTAAATATTATAATTTCGTTACGTTTTGTTTTTTTTTATTTTAAATCATCATCATCATTATTAAAGCATTAAATTATTACAATGTGTAAAAATGTGATGATTTTATTAGCGAAATGAAATTGTCTAGGTCTAGATGTTCGCTGTGATCGCTTATCTGCATGAAGATAATGTTATTGTAAATAAAAATTGATTAAAGCGGAGGCGTATCGTAATAAGCCATCTCGTAGATTAAGCAGAAGATAATCGCAAATCCAAGAAATATCAATTCCTTAATTCATCCATCCAACCAACAATTACATCACTCTTAACCATTTAGCTTAATTAAAGCATCACTGTCAGTCTAGACAACCATTCCCCAATTATATCCCCCTATTCCACCCTTCATCCACACAAAATATTATATATATATAGTTATATAAAGCATTGCAAAATTAATGAAAAACGGCTCGATGAGAATTGAAACTCATTTCCGTTTCTTTGCCTCGCGCGCAGTTGCGCCATAGCGCGCTCCTCTCTCACAAGCGCAACAAACTTTTATACATTTCGCATGCAGATTGAATTTTATTTATTAGAATTTTTTAGCATTTTTCAACCGATGTATTGAAACCTACATACGCTTTCTTCATACATAAATTTTACGTGTGTGTATATGAAATGCGGCTGATAATTTCAAGCAATTGTCGATAAAATGTCGACGGGACGCGGACAGGAAGATAGACGGAGGACACTACTACCAACAATAACGGCAACATTATTTAATAAAATCTATGTAACACAATTATTTTGTTACAAATAGTACCTAAACAACAATAGTAGAGTATACATCAAAGATGAGAATAATTTTTGATACAAATTTCAACTATCTATAGAATAAAGTGCCATTTCAGGCAAAAGTTAGAAAAATAAGTACACAATTCATAACCAAAAGCTATGTAGCAGAATTTTTAGTTACAAATAATACCTATACCCAATCAATAAAATAAAAATTATAGATTCTTGGTGTTATTAAGTGAATAAACTTTTATTGGCATTGTCTTTGGTTAATTTTCCTTCATACATAAATTTTATGTGAAATGCGGTTGAAAATTTCAAGAAATTCGCGGGCAGGTGGATAACGAAGGACACTACCAACAACAGCAGCATTATTTGATAAAAACATTCAGTTTTGTGTACGGGCAGCCGGCCGTTCGGGCGAGATTGATTAACTGAAAACGCATAATAATTAACCTAATTTTTTTCGCGCATTAGAACGGTTATAAATTTTAATTCTATTTAACAATTAACATTGTCGAAAGGCATGACATTAATTTAATGTTGATTGATTGACCTATTTGTGTAATTGTGAACATCAAATATGTTCTATATGAATAAATGCATTGTTTCACACAGATAAAATGAATTTATTGTATAAATTATTTGCATTCCAACAATAAGATAAATTAAAATAAATTCAATTTGTATTGTTAGTGCAAATAAAACAATTGCATGCCACGTGAATTCAACAATTATGCGCTTTTTTGTTGTTGATAAAAAGTAATTTTGCACAATAAACAATATCTAATCGTATATCTATATAGAGAAAAGATCAACAATATTTAACTGCTTGATGGAGCTGTGTAAGCATTCTAATAAATTATCGACAAACTTCGTTAAGTTCAGGTAAATTGATGGTTGTTTACGTAAACAGTTTAATTATTGTCGAAATTGAATAATTAAAACATATTGTTGATGCGGTGGCGGTGGTTGGTAGGTAGTATAGCGTAACCCCTTTCGTTCCTCTTTTTTTTTCATATGCATAATATCACTTGAATATGACATGTTATTCTCCTCTCAAGTCAGCAATAAATTTAAAGTGCCAAAAAGGCACGACCGCGTGAAATGAACAACGTGCATTTTGTGCGCTGCGCGAGCGACACAAACTAATCCCTATTTTCTTTCTCTCTAATTTTCTAAAGCTTTTCTAGTCTGTACTAAAAAAAAGTTTGAGCTTTGCATATAAAGTGGTGCTCGGTAGCTGCTACTGATTCAATTCCAAAAAAGTCATGCGTAAGAAAGATGTTTTTTTTCCTCCTCGTTTTTCCGTATATAACTGAAAAAGTACGTCATTGCTTTAAATCGCTTTATTTCCTTCTTTGGATCAAAAACATTAACTCGGAGCGAATAATATACAATATATGTGTATGGTTATTGAAAAATTATGCAATAAGCCAGATAGTTTCAGCGAAAATGAGAGAGAAAAAATAATAGGGAAAGAATGGTCGTTGAATATTTTACGTGTTATTTTTGTAATTTTCGATCGTTAATCATAAAATGTAGCTTCATTGCTTTATTACAACTTAATTAAGAGAGTGTGCTCGACTTTTTTTTAATTATTAAATTAAGCTACGCAAAAAACGCCTACAAGCGCTGCTTCCACCAATTCCACCACCAAAACTTGCCATGTTTGTTTAATACACCTACAAGGTATTATTCCGTAATTTCCGTATATAAATTACTCAATTTAGAAATGTAGCCTAGGATTATTTATCACTTCTAATAGTTTGTTATATAAAATAATAAACTTGCTATTATTAATAATAACTTTATAGTCATGTAAGAAAATTGTGATAATATTTAGTTTCCATCCCCATTAAATGAAGATAAAATTGTGCAATATGTTACGATGTGGAAAAAATATATAAAAATGCTGTAATATGTAAGACATTAATGAATTTCGTCGCAACTTCACCTTTCGTTCATAAATTACGTTTCATTTTTTTCTCTTCAACAATTTATATGTGACTCATTAATTTTTTTCACTATCAACTTATTTTTAAATCTCGTAAAAATGAGGTTGACTCTGCAATTTTCGTTCGATAAAAATTTATGATTAATTTCCAATTATTCCAAAAAATTTTATCTCCAACCAGACCGAAAATTATTTGCCAAAGAGAGAGAAAAAAAGCGCTTAATAGACGATCTACACTATTTCAATCAAGCTTTTTATTCATATTATTTATATATCAACCCTCCAAAGATGATGCGGATTTACATTACACAAAATGTAAAACATCCTTAGATCTTTAGATGTAAATTATTTACTCCTATACAAACAAATTATTAAAACATCAAACAAAAATTTGTTTGTGGGTGCATCGAACTATATATCAAAAATAGAATAATTTGTATTTGAATTCTATTTACGCCTTGATTGCCTTAATATTTCAAGATGAAACGGACGACTTATTTTTAAATTTAAATTAGTACAGCGTCGAAATTGGACGGCTCTAATTTTAGAAACAAATCAGATATTCAATTCAATTATTTACTATTCAAGGTAATTATCATAATTAAAATTTACACCATTTAAATGTCACGCCAAAAACTCTGCCCATCTGCGTCAAGCGCCAAATCGAATGCGACAACTTTAAATTTTTTATAGGCTTAAACTATCGTCTGTAATTTGGTGTAAAAGTAAAAATTTCTGCATTTTAAACAAATATTTGTAAGAAATATGCATTAACAGTAAAGTATTGGTCTGTGGAAAAGTAGCCTGTAAGGATTAATACCAATAAATAAAATTTTGTCTAGGTCATGTATACCAAAAGCCTGCATAATAAGAAATTTTACTATTCGGTATAGTCCGACTTCAACAAATATCGGAAAGATACCGCCTGACTTGGCCCAAAACCCGATTTTAGTGTTTTGTTACGCGCAAGCACCATTTGTAAAAAGCAATTTAAGTTGAGCATATTAATTTTCCCATTTATAAGAATATGATTTTGACCCGGCCCGATATTGATTCGAGTTCAGCATAGCCCGACAGCTCGGCCCGACCCTGGGCACTACATAAAAAACGATGTACCTTCATTCTCAGTGTTTTATTACGTTTCTTCATTTTTAGCCCCTTTATGGGTTTGATCGATTTGGCAAGTGAGGGACTCATGTTGTTGAATTACTTAGGGGTTTATGATCCACCTAGCTAGATGATAAAGTACTTGTACACAACAATCCGCTGCTCGTTATTTACCGAAATCGAGATTTAACATGACGCACACATATTGAAAACAAATAATAATATTTTGATTTAAATCGTGCCTTGCTCTTGATGGTGACGTGGTGGTGGTGGAAATTTAATAAAATACTTCGAACGGTGGTAAATAAATATTAAAGAAAGGTCGCCGGCATTTAAAGTGACACGCGAAAAGACAAAGTCAATCTGAGAAAAAGTGCTAAGGCGTCATTCATAATGTATTTCCATGTAAGGGTCGTGCACGATAACAGAAAATCTTCATTTATAATATTTCGCCTTTGATTCGCAATGAAGTGAAAAAATAAAATATTCACGCCATTTTCATTCACAAAGCGCAAAATTGAATTTAGTGTTTCGTTTTTAAATATTTAATTGTTTGTTCAAAACGAGCAGGAGCTGCGAATCCGTTCTAATTCAATTTGAAAGTATGCTTAATAATGTTATTACAATTCGAGTTTTCTTCGCAATGAGCAATCATCGCAAAGGGGAAACGACCCTCAACAAACTACAAATATTTATCATAGATGTGTTGTAAGTACCTATTTACATATTACCTCTAATCCGACAAATTGTGCCACTATAAAAATTGATAAATGTCTGCGCTTACCTGGAACAAACAAAAAAAAGATACAAAAATTAATATTACCGTACACAAGCAATTAAAAATGCCTTATTATATATACATACATATATATACGAATGTAAAAAACAAGATTAATACCGGTAGGAATAACAAACGCTTTTAAATCTCCTGTTATTTTATTTTGTGTTACAAAATATGCGGTATATATTTATAAATTTAGAACATTAAACGTGCACATAAATAATTCTTTCATATGATACGTTTGTAGTTGGAATGTAAATGAAAATATTCCAAATAGCTGAAAAGAAAAGAACAATTTACTTGAACTTTGTTTCATGCAATAATAAACCATATTTGCTACATTAAACAAATTTTTTGTGGATGATTTCGGATATTATTCATTAATTTTCTCTTCTGTTGTAGCATTTTGACGTTGACAAAATTAATGATATTTACCATTTATTTGTTAATGTCAAAACTGTTTGATTATCGAGTGTGTTCCAGAAGCGGGGCAGATACGCGGCGGTGTGGCGTAAGAAAGGCCGGATGTCGGAATAAAAAAATGACCGCATGGAAAGATTAGCGCAACATACAGAATGTTAATTTTTTTCGGTAGGTATACATTTGCTGGAATTATGTCATGCATACCCCGCAGATTTTACCTTCAACAAATATTAATTTAATTAATTAAAGTGTAATTTAAAACGTAGTCGGACTTTTTGTTTATTTTGGGGGCAGTTTGCTGCCTTAATGAAAATGTTATAGTGCTTAATAAAACAATTAATATGTAATATTATAGCTTATATTCTTTCAATCTATGCAAAATTTATTACGAATTTTTGTGAAAACTTTGCTCATCCGCTTAAGCGTTCTACAATCTATTAAATTGTTTTATACTAAAATTTTATGATTTTAATGAATTAGTGTCATGTAATAGCAAATTTGGGTACTAAAAATAATTGCTTATACCACAATAAAAACATTTTAGTGAGTACTAAAACAATTAGCCGGTAATATTGTAAATTGTGCCCAAAAATTCGTTTAATCCATACAAAATTTGTTACAAATTGTTGTGTAAATGATCGATTCATTACTCCTCTTAAGTGTTTCACAATTTACTAAACTGATTTATACCAAAATTTTATAATTTTAATGAATGAGCAATACCTATAGGTGACACGTTTGCAATCTAGGTATAAACTTTTTATTTATTTTCGAGGAAGTTTGCCAGCATAATACAAATGTTATAAATAGAACAGATAATGGTTAATATTGTAACTAATGTAAATATTCTTTCAATACATACAAAATTTATTACAAATTGTGAAAATCATTTAATCGTTTTGCAATTTACTAAATAAATTTGAACTAAAATTTCTGATTTTATTAAATTAGCGTCATAAGTAGCAAAACGAAATACAGTAAAACCTGTGAAGTTAGAAACCTTAATAAGTTGGAAACCTGTCAAATTAGACGATTTTTCTCAGAACAATTGTCTCCATCTATTTATATTACGCTAACTTGGAAACCTGTCTTTCTTGAACTTGATTAATAAACAACTAGTTAATAATATTGTATCTAATACCTAATTCATTTAATACATATAAAAATGATTGGAAATTTTTATGAAAATTATTGATTCGCTAATCTACTTAACCATTCTACAATTAACTAATTTGTTTTATACTAAAAAACTTTATGATTTTAACATTTTTTTAAGAATAATTACATTATTATTATTATTACACGTGTGCAATGTAGGTATGAAGACTGCAGCAGCATATCGTTGCTGTTCCATTACGATTGCTTTCTAGTCCAACCCAAAATGATTCAGTTTTAGAAAATCACTGAATTGGAATGGATCTCGACGTACTAAATGTAAAATACACTTGATTGATTTTCATATTCATAGTTTTTTTTTATTATTAAATGATGATAAATCAACATTGTAAGGTAGCCTAGCGAGAGCGATGCTGTAAAATATGCTCGTTCTGTAGAATTTTATTATAGTTTGCATTGCTGTAAATTTGCGACCATATAATAAAAGTGTGAAAGTTTAATTACAAATTATGCAATCTTTTGTGACAACAATGTGCTGGTGCAGATGTGAGTCGAGATAGACGATAGACGATAGACGACGCAGCAATTAATCGCCGATCGGTCAAACTAAATCGCTGTGCAATTATTGACAAGATTGGCGATGTTGTGAATTTAACGTTTCCGAGAATAAATATTCCTTTGCTAAATACGTTTCCAAGTTTGCGAATTAATGTTCTCTCTCATAATTTTGTTTGCGTTTACGATGCGCCATGAAAGAGAGCAAGAGAACATAGCTGCTTGACATTTTTATAGCATTATCCCTCAAAAATCCCCACAATAGGCTTATTAATAACCGACTAAGATTCTATTGTGGGTGCAGAATTCATTTTAAACTACAATTACGCCCTATGCGTTTAAAGTGCATGTGCTTCAGACTGCTAAATTTATTATTATCGGTCTTTGTGGGTTTTAAATCTTATCAAATCTGGTGTAAATGACCGTTCTTTGACAAATTACATTCGATTGCGAATAATAATTCTAAATCAGTTTAATGATTCTGTTACGCTTTTAAGAAAATAATTGATTGTGTAGACGTAGAGTAGACCGTTTATCTTGGTAAATAATTACATTGCATTAAAAATGCAAACATTCATTATTAACAACATAAGTTTCAAACTAACATTGTAATGTTAAATGTTAATGCTATAAACTACGAGGTATTCAGACTGATGGAATTCTATCTAAGAACTAAATCAACCAACAGCTTTTGGAACTATTATGAATGTTGACGTCAGAACTAAGAGAGCAATGTGATGAATATCGAAATTAAAGTGAAAAAATATTATATTTAAAGTTTTCTGATTAAACAGAGAGAATGTAGGTAATTTATGTAAGAATCGTGTTTCAAGTCGGGTTGTGAGTGCATGCATAATATCGATTAATAATAAAATCAACAAGTACTTAATAATCGTTACGTATATATAATAAATAAAATCGAAATCTTTGTTTTTGGGGCTGTGTGCGCGGCGATAAAGGATGTTGTTCGATCCCTTTTTTCTCTTTGCTTTTGAAAGCTCAAAGTATTGGTAGTTTAATGCGATAAAAAGGCGCTACAGCTTCAAGTAACCAAACGGCCAAACATAAATCTCACTGCAGGCTCGTGTCTGGCGTGCCAACCGCACTCTCACACACACCACCAACACACCCCTCTGCTTTATCATTTGCCGAGTTGATAGGGTGCCAATAAATTATACAAGGAGACACTTTCGCACCTTCCTGAATTCCTAAGTTTCTACCAAAAAGAGCGACGGGAAAAAATTTACGGTAGCGTAGATTATGTGTCATTGTCATATGTGGAAAATATACAACTACCCCCAATGTTTTTCCCATTGTAGTCGCAAATTGATATTGGCCCACATATTTCTCCTTTATCTGATAAACAAATAAATCGGTGTAGCCGTTATTAAAATTTTATCAACATACACATATTACCTATACTATAGCCATAACGCACGTAAAAAATTCAGCTAAGCAATTTATTTCGTTATTCCATTGACATTTAATAAAGAAAATAAATAAAATGAACCGTTTTATTAATCAATATGCGCGCTACACATTTAATATTTTCGCTTTATTAAAACTTGGTAAATGGTTAAAAATGTTAAAAATTTAATTAAACAATTTTGTAGAACAACGAAACTAGTATACGTGTAGTACACAGTCTAGTCTTCTTATATTGGAAAGTTGAAAAAAAAGTTTTAAAATAAGTTTGTAACTTTGCTATATACACCGGTTAAAGGTTAATATACAATAAGTACATTAATAATTTTATATTAAACGCAATATAAACAAATTTAGTTGTTAATAATACAATTAAATACTAAATTAATATAAATAGTATTGAAATATAATCTATACATACTTTTATCGTATCTCCACAATATTTTTAAACATTAAATTGTTGACATTTTTGAACAATTTTCTTCTCATTTTCTTTGATTTTTGGCATTTTCCATCAAAGCACATAACTATTTTTATCAACATTGCTCGAACATGTAAAAAAAGCACAGTTCTTCTCACATTTTCAATCAATAATGATGAATTTCATAAAAGAAATTGATGAAAAATGCCAAAAGATCAAAGAAAATCGTTAAAAATTTCCCCCATACACAAAAAAATCCCCTTCAAAAACTTAATCTTTAAGAATCTCATGGAGATTCTAAAAAAGTATAGATTATATTATCTATATCTATACTATTGAATGAAATGCAATCTATATATGTATCATTTGCATGACTAGATTCAAATTTTAATTAAACAGTTTTCACATAAAAATGTTTATTTATAAAACTAAAAGCCATCAAAGTACATATAATTAAATAAAATACATTTGTGCGGCAACAAATATACTTTGTATAAATAAATAAAAAAATATTGAAACAAAATAAATATACATACATACAATAATAATATTCTCATTTCTCGTTAGAATGATTTCAAATTTAATGTATTTAAGCATTTCACACGCACAAATTCCAAATTATTTTCTACTTTTGCAAATGCAAATGAAAAATGAAAGAGATTTGAATATTTTGCATGCCGGCGAATTCTTCGCGAAACAGACATCTTAAATATTTGAATAAATGAATTCGCGTCGTCGCCGTGTGTAAGAAGGAAAAGATGAGAGGAAAAGCCGAAAATTATGATATAATAGATTAAAATTTAATAGATTTTTTACGATATATAGTATATAGTATACGTAATAATTTATAGTTTCATATATGCTTTTTTTGTTGGCTAGTAGGTAATTTGTCAGCCTATGTGAAAATGTTGATAAATTGAGTTTTTGGTTGGACAGAATGATTGCAAAAGTAAGATGTTGCCATGACATGGGCCCTAATTGCAATAACGAGTCAAGATTGATTGGGTCAAAGTGAGAGAGGGGCAGCATTATGTTTTGGTTATACTCGGATATGTAGAAAATGCACACATTGATATTGAACATGCCACAGACGCATTTCGGTTGGTATTTCAATGGTTTTGGAAATTTGATGAGCGCGCAATCAACAAACAAAAATAACAAAATAAAAAGAGGAAGAATAAATTGCACAGTCATTTCCTTCCAATTCATAGCCCATTCATGCCCATAAATCGGAAAAAGTTCAATCACTTCAACATCAGAAAAAAAACAGTATACGAATTGTTACGTTTTTTTTTATAGCTGAGGAATAAGGAAGATCAAATGATACATAAAATTAAAAGAAAAGCAATCGGGAATGCGACCGATCAGAAACAGATTTAGCTATTGCAGTCGTCGGAGAGGAGAAAAAACGTACTAACAAAAAGTAAAGAATGAAAAAATAAAAGACCTTTAAAGCTGGGCGATTGGATTTGGTAACAAGAAAAGGGAAAGATTTAGTGGCAAACTCATTTGCCTGCGCGCCTTATATCCCGCGAGCATACTCAACCTCGAACTCAGCGAGCTATTTAACCAGATCACATCAACCACCACCCTCCCTCTCTCCAACTCTTACTACTACCAAATCTTATCTCTGCATTGTATCAACCCTTTTTATCGGGAACGAATTGGATTTTATTATATAACAAAAGTATGGGATTTGCGTTTTTATTATCATCGGGATTATTCAAATTTAAAGCGCGTTTGAAAATGCTCTGTTGTTAGTATCTTTCTAAAACACACACAGGTACCACCAACATACATGTTATACACCACACACTCTGATACCACCACCGTTCTCTAAATGCCTTTTCTCTAAAAACACCACATATATTGAAAAATACTTGGGATAATCTTGTCACGTTGACTTTTTTTACATTTTCACATAAATTCCAACAAACTACCGCTTTTATTGAACAACAAATTACACGATTTTTTTTATATATATCTACTTATAGAGAAAAATCTCCTCTAATTGTTTCTAATAAAACATCTGCGCTACAATTCTACTCTGTCTCGCAGAACAACAATTCACATTTTTATTTCAGAAATTCATTTACTCGATTATATAAAATAATACATTAATTTGCTTTTTATTACTTACTAAGTAGTCTTAAATTTTTACATTTTAAAACAACCAAAGTAGATTTTTTGCTGTATTGTATGTTAAATTGACATACGATTAGTAATAAATAAGCTGCTAAATATATATTTTTAGACTTCAGAGTATACCTAGAATATTTAAAAAAATAGGTTGTCAAAGTCTCTTAACTGAATTTGATTAAATGCTTGTTATACCGTAACATGAGAAAGTTATAGGTTTTAATTTTAAATCTATCAATTATTTTTAAATAGACGTCACTGGATAAACTTTTTTATGCAAAGTGAAACGATCTGGGTACTTTAATTTTTCCATTTGTCCCACTTCGCTAAATCATTGTTCAGTTTCGAAATCCCAAAATTATAAATTAATTTAATTAAAAAAGTTGCGATATCAACATTCAATGGATTGCAGCATGTAAACTATATTAAATTAAATTGATGTATTAGATTATAGCTCACCAAGTGAACGCAATCAAGTTTATAAATATTATACAAAACAGCGAATATTTACCGCAACTATGATTATTATTATCGCATATAATTACCTAAACATATATACAATAAATTTTTGTTGGAGAAAAAAATTAATGGATATGTAATAAATGTATGATTGAGCGGATGAAATAATTTGTTAACTAATTAATACACTTCCTAGCGTAACCGCTAAACAAAATAGATGTAATTTTGCGGCTGGCAATCTGTGGTGGTAAGGGAAACAATAATCCAGTTTTGCCATTTCAACATCAGATATAACAATTATCATCTATGTTTATACCTCTAAACGTCTATTATTGCTTGTCAACTGGATTTCCAATTATATTACTTTCGTGTAATGTCTACGATAAGGTGATGATAGTGGTGGATAGGAAGCGGGAGGAGGGAGGGCGAGTAGTATAGAAAATAAAATATATTTCAACATATATACACGTACATATATTATATAACACAAAAGTGATGAATTGTTGCATTAAGACGTAGAGGAAACTTGAAATTCAGCCATCAGTTTCAGCCGCTACATTACACGAACACCAGCGACCTCTAACAAAACTTTCATATATTCAACTCAAACTTTTTCCAACATTGAAATACGGTCACATTATTTCATAAAAAAAATGGGAGAGAAAAATTAATTTAAATTTTTCCAACTTATTATTGTACATTAAGAAAATATATTAATACACTAACACTATATGAAAGTTTTTTTTATTACCAACTTCCGAGTTTTAATTAAAATGAATAGCGTTGCGCAATAAATAAACTAAAAAGGCTACTAATTGACTGAAATAATGAAATTTATTATACGAAATGAAGAATGATGATTCAATTTCGGCTCAAATTTACATACGGTTACTTTAAACCATTCATTTATTGTTAATTGCCCGGCACAATACAAGAAAAATGGTGCAATTCAAACAGTCTACCATATACCTACCCCATTTTTATTTGCTTTTCATGTATGTATGTATGTACGCGCTATTCATATACGTTTTATATTTAAGCTAGCAAATAATCGAAATGTAAATAATAATAATGTGTGTATTTTTCAACTTTGCTGCAGATTAAAATTGTTGTAGATAGATATACCATACATAATATTTTTCATTTATTGAATCACCCACCACCACCATGTTTTATTCAATTCAAAATGCGTTGGTTAAAGAGACGACGAAACGTAAACGACGACTCAAGTGAAAACTTTTGATTTGTAACGATTTCGTATATTTACTTATAATTAAATTGCAACACATTTACCATTCACTGCTTCTTGAGATTAGAAACAGCAACTACAATTTCGCGTTGGTTATATTAAAATCCCGCATTTGCATCATCTATGCTTTACATAGAAAAACATTTCGGCTTAAAATTCATTACACGAATTAAAAGTGCTTAGCGTTAATAAAAAAAATATACGAACGAGATACAGAGATAGAAAGAGATACGAACGAACCTTTCGAGACGCAAAACTTTAAATAATTTAATGTGTTTCATTTAATTAATAAATCCCTGATTTATTTGCTCCGCACAGATTTAAATTTTCTATGTGCAATGTTTGTTAAAATTATCACTTAAGGAGCGAAGAATTTTATGACAGCTTCCAACAAGCGTTCAAGATGCTTTTTTCTACCGTAAATAATTTATATTATGCAAAGCGTACTCATTACATTCCCTACTTTCTTACACGGACGAATACTCAAAACGTATTCATACTTTTTTTTACGATTTTCAACAATTTTTTACAATTATCGCAAAACGAAATTATTATTATTATTGTGCGTAGCAATTTGTTCTGCGAAAACAATGTGCAAATAATTAATTAATTTCTATGCACCAAGTAAAAACAAACTTTGTTTTCCTGTGCAAATGTAATGGTATTTTTTGCTGCCGTGTAAAATTTGAGATGTGGGATGATTTTCCATTAGAAACTTATTAAAATAATTTAAAAACTAAAATTTCACATAAAATGTGTAAATAGAGAAGGAAACTATAGTAGCATTTAAAGAAAGCGCTTTTTACTGGCTGCTATAAATGTTGCCAATTAGAATACTAAATTAAGATAAGAAATTGATTAAGCATAATTTAGCTTTAAATGTTAATGTGTCTAGAAGTGATAATTACAACATTTTGCTAACTTGCCTGATAAGAGCCGTGTACAACTAAATAAAAACATTACAAACTTGAGCATTATAGTAGGATGAAAAACAATTAAATATTATGCATCATAAAGCGCAACGCAATAAAATATAGAATTTCTTATAATATTGTACTTTCTTTTTTTTTCGTAACATAATTTTTGCGACTTTATGAATGCACGGTAAAAACAGTTGTTAAATATTTTATTAATTTCAGTTTTTAGTTTATTTCCGGGCATATAAAATGTTCTTTGTATTAATCCAAAATGCACGATTGTTATCAAACTCAGTGGGAAATCTGGTCGACAATATAATATACCTTAAAGAACAACGAGTTATATACATGAGAGTAATTATCCTTTGTCTCCGTATAGGATAATTTCAACGAATTGCTACCAAAAATTACTTCCCAACTCCACTCTCAATGTATGGAGTGTGTGGTTGGAATGATTCAAGTTTTAGGTAACTATCAGCACTTATCTTACATGTAACATATATACGGTTTAATTGCTTGCAACTGGGAAGGGAATTAAAAATGCGGGGACGGCGCAAAAATTAACGTTGAATGATTGCTCTGGTTTTGTCTGCGTCTGTGTGTGTTTGTGTGAAAAGTTTGATTTGGTAGATGGGGTTTGAAATAGGTGTTGGGAGGTGATATTGATATATGATCTCGAAATCAAATTGCACTCAGACAGATTCAATGAAAAATGACTTTTGTCTCAGAGGTTGAGACTAATAAATAATCCGTGCACACTTGGATTTGATGTTATATGTTGTGTAACATTCAGCAATATTGTACATTTAATAATTTCCAATTTTTAAATCCATTTAACGCATCTATCATATAAATTTAATATTTTACCTATTTTTCTTCATTCAATTTTAATACAGCGTTCAGAGTAAACTTAATTTAAAAATACGAAACAATATAAATAAACAATAAAATTTATAATTTTTCAAGTGTTCTGTTTCCTATCGGGAAACTTTATGACTTTACTTTCCCATTTCTGTTCCATTGATCTTTATTGCCGCTACAACAAGAACACTTTGAAAACCAAAGATCTGGGATTTAATTCTCAACCGACGAAAATAAAATTTATTTTTATTTCACATAGATCACATTATGATGTAATTATATTACTTATATTATTATCAAAGTGCTGACATAGATATAACATTTTAACCAATTTAATTATCTCACAATGCTGAAAATTTAAGTAATTATATAAGAAAATACAGCTTAGAAGAAAATTGTAAAGTAAACCGCTCGTCTAAGTATCAAAGCGTGATGCTTTTGTAAAATGCATAGCAATTAAGTGCAATATTTAATACATGACCTAAGAACACCACTTAGTGGAACTTAGTTTGGGATTTATTACAAAATTAAGCTGACTGCACGAAAGTGCATACAAATACAAATTTTGCTAGACGTTCATTTTAAATTAGTTGGAATTTTATCGAACTCACATACTACCATATGACGACTCTCTCTCTACTATTCAAAATCGATAAAATTGTTAACAAACTAATATAATAATAACTGCAATCTTATCTAGTTTGTTGTTTTAACTACTTGAACGTTCTCCAATATTAAACGAAATGCAAAGGATGAAAATTGTCGAATATAATAATAATCAAATCGTATTTTATTCTTACAATACATTCCAAATGACAAATAAAGCCATTAATCTAATTAAATAAATTGTTTTATAAAGCGCATATAAAAGAATGAAGGCAAATACTAAAAAGCGTATAATTTCCTTTGATGCTTTCGTATTATTAGTGGCTATTATTAACAATTTAATACAGTAATCGTATTTTGTTTAGTAAGTAATTGAAATGGACATTTCGTTTAAATTTAAGTACTAGCCCGTAAATTTGTACAGCATTCAAAGGCATTAAAATAATCCGTTAAAAGAGTTTAATATGTTGAAACAAACAACAATAACGAATCAATATATTTATATTTTAATATGCAGATAAAATGCACTATTGATAAACATTCCCAATTTGTACAAGTTAAATGTTTTGATACAATTAACAATCAATATTGTATAGATATTTTAATAAAACATAACAAATGAATACAGTTAAACTATTGTTTGGGTCTGATTTTGGCCGCAATTAATAAAATAGTTGAAAGTTTTTTGTAGTAAATTACTTATTTGCTTATCACTGTTATATACTGCACTATCTGATTATTTTATTGGCAATGACTTACATTTATTATATTTTAATATGGAGATAAAATGTATTATTAAAGAACATTCCCAATTTATACAAACTTCAATGTTTTAAAATAATTTAATCAATATTGTGTCGACTATTTAACAAAACATTCGTATAAAACAATTACACATGAATGCATTCTTACCTTTCATTTATGTAGCACCTAATTATTCATCTCCTCTATGCATTAAATATATCTGGAAGTGGTCACAAGTAATAAAATATTAGAAATTTTTTTATGGTAAATTACTTATTTGCAAACGTCTTATCACTGTTATACACCGCACCGTTCAATCATTTTAATTACACCGACTTTTATTTCTATTAAAGAATATATGATCCGTTTCGGTGCATTATTTATAACATGCCGCATGAAAATGAAAGCAATGAAATTTTAATTAAACACCCTGTATATATCATTCGTTACCGTGCAAATTGAGTTAATTGGCTTGGTACTCCAACACCTAAATGTTTTATTACCCTTAGATAAACATTTTTGTTACATTATAATTACTAAGGAGGTAAAAGACAATCTCCTGAATTAGGTAGAGCTAAAGGGATATTCATAAATACATCATAATAACGCGCTATAATAAGGAAATAATATCCATGGTTAATGTCGCAAAGCAATGGAGAAAATTAAGTACCCACATACTATTAGAATATAATCGGAACTAATCGATATTCATATACGTATAGTGCATGTTTGTTTTTAGAGTAAATTTTTACGTCCACATTTTTATCGTTTCGGTTAGTTTTGAATAAAAACACATTAATTATAACACTGTCATTTCACATACCTATAACTTAATAGAATGTATACAATTACATAATGCATATACAAATATACATGTAACAAAATGTACAAATTATTAAAAGCAATTTGTCATGTGTCGTACATAGTTTTCGAAATTTGTATAACGTTCGTAATTAATCAGCGTTGTACTTTTAATGTTGTATTGTTGCAAACTGCATTTAAGGATGAATATTTCATGCCTAAAGAATTTATAATAAATTATAAATTTCTATGTGTATGCATACATATATATATTGTAAGATTTTCGTAAAATTAATTAACTTTGCCAACTGCGTTTAAACTCGATGGTGGCGTTGTTGCAATACTGCATTTTTACATCTCCCAAATTGATACTACAAATCCGTAATTGAACGAGTGGTTACAAGTGATTTTGAATCATCACGAGATTGCGTTCAACATGATCCAATTAAGATATTATATGTTATAGTGCGATTGGATGAAACCAATCAACGCAATAATGCAATTATCAGGAATTCATATTTATGATGCGCAATAAAATATCATTTGATTTTTTTCCGTGTGTTTGTGTATTTGTTTGTTTGTTTTTTGGTTGAAAATTCGCATTTGGCCTCAAATTCAATGAATTTTTGCCCTAGAATAAATACATAAATGAATGCCCAATTCTCTCAAACTTATAGCATAAAATATTTATAATGTGAAAATTTATCACTTAATTATAACGTCAACAATAAATAAAATGTGATAAACTCTGCATGCTAACTAGTATTAGGGGGTATTAGGAAGGGTGGGGGTGTTTTTAGAGAAAAGGCGAATTTTTCCAAGTATACAAAACAGTTTGGAATTTGGTATGATATTCGTTTTATTTTTAAGGTGTGACAAGCTTAATTAAATGTGGTTAGCTTCATGTCTAAAAGGTATTTTACATTTTATGTGGAGCAAACAAAAAGGAAATTGCATTTAACTAATGTTACATGTCCAAAAAAGCGAGAATTCAAATTTATATACGTCTGGAAAAATTTTGCAAACAAATTCTCGATATATAGGCGAATTGGAAGGAACGATTTAATTATGGCATGTATAAGACATGTCCATGTTAATGAATTGCCCTGAATGTTGAGGGCACAACAATGCGCTAATTTAGTGAGTAAGGCTTTAGTAGCTGGCAACTTTGTGTTGTGCGTTGTTGGCCGACATGTGCAAATATCCCTTGGGAGGCATTTAAGCTTTGTGTTTGCTTTATCAAAGTCTTAACTTTATTCACCGCCTTTTTTTTGTTTGACGCGCAAAAGCCTACTACATTGCAGCAGCAGGTTTTAAATGAAACACACAATTCCGAGCTAGTTGTAACTCGAAATCTATCAATGTCGTGCTCTTTCAAAAAAATGCTCAAACACAAATAATTAAAAAGTTTTCCTTTCCCCCAGAATGTTATTAATCTAAAGCGCAGTAATATATTTAACTAAAAGCTTGTGCGCGCGCTAAACTTGCGCGAAAAAATAATTTTTCCTTCTTTCTCGAGATGTTCGCGTTCGTTCGTTCGCGTTTTGTAATAATATCCAAACCGCATCGCACACCAACCAACTTGAAATTTTCTCCTCTTTTTCTTCGTCTTCCTTCTTTTTAACTACTACAAGCAAAATTAATTTTGTGTGAAGATATTGTCCGTGTGCATCAGTGAGCATTTAATAATTATTTTTTTCTTTCACTTTGCTGTGCGCGCTTGAGAAAAAAGCGCGCAGCTTTTTTCGCACTTGAAGTTTTAATTATGGTTATTAAGTTTGCGTGTTAAATGAGATAAGTTTATTTTAAACCATAAATAATATTTTTCCTTACGTCTGTCAAGCGAAAAAAAGCGCTCTAATAAGAAATGCTTGCTTGCTTGCTTGCTAGGTGGGTATTTTCGGCGGCGGCGAATATTAATTAAAAACATATCGATTATTTTTCCATTGTGGCGGAATTTATTTTTAAGCAGCCCGGCGCATGCAAAGAGTAAGCGGAAACAAGTGCAACAACTCACAAGCGAAAGCAGTTTGAAGTAAATAATTTTATTTGCATTTAACACACGAAAAGATAACACATAAACTTATGCTCTGGTAATCAAGATAACATAGACTGAATTTTCATGCGCTTAATTTTATATATAGGTATATATATATATACATTGGATTTTTAACAACAACGCAAAAAAATACCTACATGAATTTTAAAATTCCAAGCAAAACAACTTGTTCATTTTCATAAATTATATAAACATGAAATAAAACAATTTTATCCGAAAGTATAAGTAGATTGATGATGCACGTAAATAATAAATTCCACCATGAATGGATATGTTTATTTTGATAAAACTTAATAAACTCTAAACGTACGTTTAAATGAAATGCAAAACATGTAAAATATCTTTCCGGTATATAAACATATTTATTCACGGCGCAGACGAGAAAATAATAGATTTTGGAATTGATAGCACAATTTGTGATTTAAAGTGAAGAGGAGGAAGACGCTCTGCTGCTATACTCGTATACCAAACACAAAAATTCGAATAAATCACAGCAACGCAATCAAATTCAAATTTCCGCTTAAAAACTATCCCACCAACCATACATACTCGCACCATACCGCCAGCCACCCTGTTGCACTCGACTCCTCAAATTCGACAGATTACGAATGAACGGCAAATTGCAATCAACATTTTTTCGATTTAGTTCAATGGGTCATGCTGCTGCCTCTCGTAAGATTATTAATCAATAAGATAATGAATTAGTAAACCAAATGCATAAATGTTCCAAATAAGATTATAATGTATTTACCTTATACTGTAAATCACCCGACCAGATAGAATGTATTTATCGCAAATTAAATTTTAATTTCGATTAGGTTAATTGAATCGATTTACGAAAAAATTCCAATCATTATTGTTGGATAATGTATTAAAGCATGATAACCGGTTACAGGAATTTAACTTTTTTTTATATTGATGATAAAGATTGGTTTGATATGATATTAAATGAGCTATATCTGCAGATGTCATATTTTTACAAAACTTTATAATGAAAGGAATAATAATAAATATACTCTTTTTTCCTGTGGTAATTCAGTATTATTTAGTGCCCAACTTACTATTTCAATTTTTGCAAGATTTTTAAGTACTAAATTTGAGATAAATTTTTCTTTACATTGGAAAAGTTTCTTTGATTTTGCTAGACTATCTTGCAAACAAAAATTCAGTCAAAATGATATGGGCAGTGGAAAATTTTATCATTGTATGAAGATAAATATAATTTCTTTTATATAGTTCTAAGTACATTGGTTAGTAACCTTTTTAGTCAGTTTTAGTGCCCAACTCAGGAAGATTCTTAAGTACTAAATTTTAAATGGATTTTTCTTTGCGCTGATATTTTTTGTGACTTCCTTCAACGCTGTGTCTTTGATTTCTCAAACTTCTCAACAATTTCTTCTCGCAAAGAAAAAGTCAAATGTACTGTATAAGAAATATATACTAAAAACAGTATGTAAAATAATGTTTTTGCATAGAGATAAAATGCCTACAGGTAAAATTAAATGCGGAAATTAAATTATAAAAAATAAATATAAATTCATTTATGCAGTTGAACATAAGTAAACTTACGTTTTACTTAAGATGGATCTTTCTTTACGTTCAAAATTTTTGCGATTTTCTAAAATGATATTTCCTTAATTTCACAAAAATTTCAAAAATTACCTCTTCATTTGAACTCTATAATGTTTAAGACGTATAGATATTAAAAAAATGTGAAAAATAATGTGGGCAATGAGTTTTTACCCCAGATTAGACAATTTAATCCTTGCATAGAGATAAAATTCAGGTAAAACTAAGTGCGGCAATTAAATTATAAAATTTAAAATAGCATCAGTAATTGCAAACATTTTACTAAATGAATGCAGTCTATTTAAATAGCAATAATATATCACACACACACATATATACCTACA
The DNA here is from genome assembly GCA_030264715.1 of Adinopsis sp. GC000173. Taxonomy (NCBI): domain Eukaryota; kingdom Metazoa; phylum Arthropoda; class Insecta; order Coleoptera; family Staphylinidae; genus Adinopsis; species Adinopsis sp. GC000173. The sequence goes on from JARJDW010013669.1 coordinate 85,721, forward strand.
TACACACTCACGACTTCCTTTTAACGTTTTTATTAAAGGACGGTGCAAAAAAATTGAGCATATAATGTAATTTACAAAGCTTGTACCTCTATACCTATATACATTAAATATAATAATTATTAAAGCGCTCTCTGTCGGATTAATTAAGTTTAGTTTATCTAACATGGGGCTATGAAATGAAATTAGCTGTCATCTGTACAGCACACACTTTTAGATTTATTTCGAATCCCATTGCCTTTAACAACCTAAATTAAACCAATTATCCTCACATTGAATGCATAAAATATGAAAACTTATTATTAATAATAATCATAATAATAAGAAAACTACGACAATGACGATGACAATGAGGACGACCGTAGTAGCGTACGACGAGTCGGTACGGTACGGGTGGCGGTGGCGGTGGCGCAAGGCAAAGGGGGATGTTTTTGCACTCTCGCGCTTGTTTCATGCTCTCAGCGCTATCAAAAAGCGCAAATTGATTGGATTAAGATTCCTTTGCTTAAATTAGATATTAGCCTACAACAAGAAGAACAACAACAACGACGGCAGACAACGGCAACGCAAAAATTCATTTTGATCAAGCGTAAACAAAAAAGGCAGGATTTATGCAAATTAAATTTATAATTAGATCAAAAGCGTGACTGTTCATTTATAAATCATTTAATAATGTTGATGTGCCTAATTTTTAGTATTCAGCTCGGCGTTCCGTATTTGTTACACCGAAATCATCTCATTGCCGATTTGATGATTGATTTTATGACAGCATAAAACGGTTCAATAAAATTTATTTCAATCTAATTATTGCCCGTTATTCAAACAATTACCCTACCGGCGTAAATAAATATTTTTACCTTTGCATTAACGTGCATAAATTATTGATATTAATTATTTATTGTCTGCTGCAACATGTTAAATTAATATATTAATTAATTAATATTAAATATCAACTCATTAAAAATACATAAGTAGGTATAAGGGTAAGCGATTGTTTATAGTTAACCGAAATGATTTTTTCCGTGTGTGCCAAAATTCAAACCCTTATATTTTCTCAAATTAATTAGCGCTTTGCGCTACGCTAATTAGGAAAAGATATCACAATGTAGGTGAGTGTACTTCATCTCCACCTCCTTTCCGCATTCATGGGGGTTTATTTACCCATTTTTATGAAAGCCTTATAAAAATAGAAATATACAATTAATTTTTTTTGTTCCTTAATAATTAGTTGCGCTAATGATTCGCAATCAAAAATGCAAAGCAGCATTATGGGAAAATTATGCAAGATGTCATTATTTATTTGTTTGGAAAGAAAAAATTATATTAACATGCCGCAGAGATATTAGGCTAATTTAACTAAAATAAATTTTTAATTTTAATTATTTAATTATCAAGATTTTAACGACATAATGAAACGACTTAAATTATGTTAATGCAGTAATGTCCTGCGACAACATAAAGCATAATTAAAACCTCTAATGTGTTAAAGTAAAAGTCCTACTTCATTCATATTTTAGTACATAATTTAGTGTTTACTTAAAAAAAGCAACATTTGTAATTTCGCGTGGAAAAGTGCAAGGCAAAGTTGGAGATGTATGTGTGCAGCTTTAACGTAAATTATCACAAATAAAAATGTATATTATTTTTAATATAACTTTATTTTCTCGCACAATTCTTTTGTTTTACTTCACGAAACTAATATAAAAATGTACCCATATTATACTATGTATATTGCAAGAAGGACGCTTTTATTGTATTGTATTTGCATTTTACTCAACTCAGCATAAGTTTTATTCTATAATATATGCACTAACATAAAATTGTTTATACTTACACGTTGAAAAAATTGTTTCATTGCTGAAAATAGGCATTTTACAAACACATGTATTAAAAACTCAATTTGCTGAGTGATAAATATATTGCCCTTTGATTTGTGTACTTGCAATTAAACTAATATTTGGTAATGACAAAAAAGACCAAATAAGTTTTATTCTATAATGTACGCAGACTTTACCTACATGTTTCATAATTGTTTCATTGCTGAAAGTAAGTATATTACAAACACATCTATTAAAAAACAAAATTCTTAAAAACTGTGATAAATATTTAATTTTCTAAAATTAAGCAAATATATAAAAAGTGCTGTTTTACCTATAAAACTACCTTAGTCTATTATTAAATAAGTTGAATATCTTTTATGTATAAAAATTCTATGTACATATGTATTAACGTTGCAGTATTGAGCAGTTTTCCACTAGTTCGAGTCGTAAAGGTCACTCCTTATACTTTCTATATGTCGCTTCAAAAACAATTCTTATATTTTTAATTAGTGAAGTACATCTGTTACGGGTATAAAGTATTCTATGTACATATCTAATAACTTTGCAGTATTGAGCAGTTTTCCACCAACTTGTGTCGTAAAGATCACTCCTTATACTTTTTATAAAAATTAATGTCACTTGTAAAATAATTCTTATATTTTTAATTAGTTAGAAGAGAAGTGAGGATGTGTGGATTCTCTGAGGCTGGCGGATGATGAATCTAACCAACCCCGAAAGACCACATGAATTGAAGAGTAAAATTAAAGATCATGACACGACTAATTGTCAACATGTACTTACCCAATCCTCCCCTACATATGTTATCTAATAACTTTGCAGTATTTAGCAGTTTTCCGCCAGTTTGTGTTGTAAAGCTCACTCCTTATACTTTTTATATAATTCTTATATTTTTAATTAGTACCGGGGCACATACGTACAGCAGGGCAGAATAGTACCTGCAGGCTAAATTTTCATTGTTTGAAACTGGCGGAGGGTGAGTCGTGAATTCGTACATAAATTGAAGAGAAAAAGTTAAGTTTTTGTTATGACTAATTGTCCACATGTACCCCATTCTCTCCTACATATGTTATAAGTATAAAAATTCTATGTACATATCTAATAACTTTTCAGTATTGAGCAGTTTTCCGCCAGCTTGTGTCGTAAAGGACACTCTTCATACTTTTTTTTATACAAATAAATATAACTTTTATAACAATTCTTATAATTTTTACAAAGCTAATATAAAATATACGTTGGTTTGTATATCGTATTTTTTAGTTTATATAATAATAGAAAAAATGCTTTTATTGCATAATTTCATTACAAGCACAAAGTTTATTCTGATGTATATGCACAAAGCGCAAAAAACGCATTTTATTTAACGGAAAATACCTTATCTCATACTTGTTGAATAATAAAATATTATACCAAAGCAAAATGTCCAGTAAACTGTCGCAACGCAATACTTATTTTCACAATGCTTTTACCACTTAAGCGATCGCAAAGAAATATTACAATACAACGTTGTGCGCCATGAAGCAGTTTCGAATATTTTCTTGGATGGAAGCAATTCCTAATTGCATATTTGCTTTCCATATTAATAGCAGGAAAATAGCATATGCTATGTGGAGAGTGCATAACCACCTACAACCGGAATAATTGAAACGGTTGCAACCGCGTTCCTCCGCCAATTCAATCCCTAGAAACGCGAGAAAAAAGCCGGTTAAATAATTAAAATTTGTATGATTTTCGCAGCGGCTGAAATTTCTCATTTTCAGCTCGATGCATTGCATTTTGATAATTGCATCAGCCGGCAATTTTTTTTTGTTTCAGCCTTGTTCATATCGACTCTGACTCCATAAGAATGAGAAATGTATTAAAAGCAAATACGAAGTGAATTTTTATTATAGCTATATAATAAAATCGAATCAAAAATTTGCAATCGCAAGCCGCCTCATCACTTAAATGACATTACTGAAAGGAAAATTTGCATATATGATTTGATTTCATCCCTCTTTTACCCTCTTCTTGCAATCGCGCCCCCAGACGTAACAATTTTTTTCTATAGGTGCAGATCGATTTTCCACATAGTGCCGTTGTCTGCACAAAATATGCTGCCACGCTTAATTATATGTAGGTATGTACAGGTAATTGATTTTATTTGCGTTCGGTGTCATTTTATTCAATTAGGTTTGTTGCGTATTTTGATTAATTATGCTTTCGAGCTTGGTAAAAAATTCGTATACAGCATCCGCGCGTATAATATTTTAGAAAATAATTGCTAAAAACCATACAACGTCAATTTATTTAATTGAAATTTGATCTTTCATTGTTAGTATTTGTTCTGCATAATAATAGCAAACCATTATATATCTTAATAGATTATCAAGCAGAGATAACACGGTCGGTTGGTTGATTCGATTAAACGCAATCTATTCATGACAAATTAAGGTCGAATCTAAATTAGTACCATATACGTTGAAAATAAGCGCGCGAACGAGCAAACGAGAAATGAACATTTATATACAGGATGGTGTAATAACTGCCGTAAAGCTGGATGCAAATAAAAATGACAACAGTGGCGCACAGTTTGCTCGTTACACGCCATTCGCAATCAAGTGCTAATTTACGATAAAAGTGTTGCACCTATATGAAAAATTATTGCTTCATATTTGCCTGCGCATCAAATTGGACAATTCAATCATAATAATCATTTGTAAATAAAAATTATTATAAAAAAGTTCTAAAATATTGCATAAATTTGAATTTTATTCAGCTATACTGTACCATCATCTGTGTTTTCTTAAATATAATTCTTATGAATTGTTTATGTTATTATCACTTTATATCACTTTGTTCTATTTTATTTGCAAACATGATTTTTATTGATCGACTGTCAAGCGTACCGATTGTTAAATGTATCTGCAATATCTAAGTTTGTAAATGTTTACAACCATTCAGTTCAATAATAATCAAATCTGATAAATATGTGTGATACTGAACAGCTCCCCTATCTACAATTTAGGTGAAAAGACCTGAAGAATAAATTACAATCTTTAATTAACTGTAAACTTAAATGTACTCATCTGTAATATATAAGTTTCTAAATATTTCAAATAATTTAGTTCAATAATCAAATCTAAAAAATATGTTTTTTGACCCTTAACTACCATTAAGTGAAAAGGCACTGAAGTAAAATTTGAATCTGTAACTAACTATAAACTTAAATGTATCAGCAACTTCAAAGTTTGCAAATTTTTAAAATCATTTACTTATTAAGTGAAAAAACCTGAAGGTAAATAAATTGTAGTCCAAACACTCATAAAATCATAGGCTTTGTAAAAAATTAAGCATTATAAATTTAATGAGATTGTTTTTAATCATATTGGCCAACTAGCCATAACAACCATTAAATGCAAAATCAAAA
>JARJDW010013671.1:0-10908 GCA_030264715.1 Adinopsis sp. GC000173
CATTGCCCCCGTCCGTCCGTCCGTCAATAAATTCGATAAATTTGTTTTTAAATAACGTGACATGTTTGTGATTACGTCATTTACGAGAAGTGTGATCTAGTTTTACTTTATAAAAAAATGTATATGTTAAAAATAGCATTTTTGGAGCGATTATGTGCCGCAGGGACTGATTTGGTTTAATCGGGCCCCGCATTTGAATTTTTTAAATAAATATTTAGTTAAATAAGTAGCGAATTCAGTTGCTTTATGGTTATTGTTTACCTCTTGAGAATACACAATCAGAAAATTTAACGAATTTTTTAAACTAATTGAATTAAGATGGATTAAACATCAGCTAAAAATTTTGATTTTCTATATATAGGTAGTCGATGGATTTCACGATTATAATATTAATTCAATACCTTTTAATTATTCAAAAATATTTAAATAGTACATAATTTTAAAGAAAAGGCATGAATATGTAGAAAATTAATGGCAAGGCTGCGTTTTTTTTGTACTGTATTTTCTCATCAGTCGATTTAGAGTCTGAAATAATAAGAATGTAAATAAATTAGTATTGATAGCAGTAACATCTATATATAAATATACAATCGAAGTAAATTTCTTACCATCGTTTTCTTTCAACACCATGCTGAAATGGATTTTAATGTTGTCGCTCAATTCCATATCATATTCGAATCTATCTATCAAATAAACTGATTGCTTCTTTGAAGACACTAAGCTTGTCCAGATCCTCCTCAAGGTGTTAAACTTTTATTTATAGTTTTTCATTTGTAGTATTTAGCTCTTCAATGATTAACTGCATCTCTTGGAGTGTTTTTTCATGATCAGCATTAATAGTTTCTAAATACACCTTGTTTTGCTCGAATTTTCCAACGATCGCATTCCCACTTTCGGATTCTCTTTTGATATTCAAGTTTTCTTGCTGCAATTGTCGAAGAGCCTGTTGTTTCAATCTTGCAATTTCATTCTCCTGCTGCTAAACAATCTCTTTGTATTTATCAACTTTCGCTTCAAGATTCGCATCATCAAATTGCTGGTCTGAATCATCATCGCCTAAAAAGATAAGAATAGAATTAGTTTACAATTTAATAGCAATGAAATAATGAATGATTATTTTACCATGCGTTTCAATGGGGTCTATCTTCAGATGCACTTTTACATCATCGCCCAGCTGCATTTCATGCTGGAATTTCTTGAGGCTCTTACTTCTAAATAAGCGAAGTACCTCGATGAACATTTGTCTAAACTGTTTATATCTGATTTTCTAGTAATTTTATTTAAAAGGCATCTAGCGGATAAGAATATTTAAGGTGTGCTGAATTCAATGGCGCAAACCGTTTTTAAAAGTTATATCGCGGTTTCGAGATATCTCAATTTGAATTTCTCAAGTATAATGGTGCAGATATGCATTAGAAGTGCATCTTATTGGTAGTGACGTAATCTATAAGCGTTCACACCTATTGTACGTATTCGAAAAATACAATAAAAATGCATATGCTGCTACAGATATGCATTAGAAATGCATCTTTTGGGTAATGACGTTTTACTCTATAAGCATTCACGCCTATTACCAAGTATTTTATTTGCTTGTTCTTAAGAAATTCAAATTAAAATATCTCGAAAACGCGATATAACTTTTAAAAACGGTTTGCGCCAGTGACTTCAGCACACCTTAAATACCCTTATCCTCTAGATGTCCTGTTTGACAGAAAAAAAGGTACTCAATTCGAGCACAGTGTTATTGTTTGTAAGAAATAAATTCATGAAAAATGGGGCCCCAACTAGCTTTGTCCGGCACTGTCTGTGTGTAATTTAAGCTACAACAACTATATAGAAAAAAACAGTATGAAAAATGGGAAGAAACACATTTCATAATCAAAAACATATTTATGTTGTTTGATGAAACAATTTGTACAATTTTACCGAAACAACTTATATCAAAGATCGTATTTTGACAATCCATTTTTCATTAAAACAATTTAATACGAGTAGAAAATTGGATAAAGTGCAATTGTTATTTTTTAGAGCGATATTATGTGAGTGTAATTTAAATTACAACAACTATATACACGAAAGCAGTGTGAAATATGAGAATAAACACATTTCATAATCGAAACGTATTTATAATGTTGTTTTTTTCCTGTTAATGAACCAATTTGTGCAAGTTCGCCACAACAACGTATATAAAAGTTCGTATTTTGATAGTCTTTTTTGATATAAAGATTGTTTTATTTAACAAAAGTCTTAAAAATTTGTATGTAATTTTATCTACATCAGCTATACAATGGTGATTTGAAAAGTTTCTTATTTTTTTTATTTTTATTTTGCAATATTTTTGTGTTTTTATTGATTTATTACGACTGTTTCAAGGTTTTGTCGCTTTTTGCTACTTTCTTTTGATTTTACGACTTTTTCATAGTTTTAACTGTCTTTTAGAAAGAATACGAGAAAAATAACAAAAGAAAAAGCAAAAAGAATAAAAAATAGCAAAAAAAGTTGTAAAATAACAGCGAAAAGTGGCAAGAAAACAGCGAAAAACCAAAGAAATTGAAATAAACAGTCAAAAACAGAAGATTTGTAGAAGAACAGTGAAAAATGCCAAACAAAATAACGAAAACGATGAAAGAAACGGCTAAAACCACGAAAAAGTTACAAAAAATAGCGAAAAACAAAATAAAGGAAAAACACACGTAAAGTGACAAAAATAACGAAAAACGATGAAAAATCTGTAAAAATAGTAAGAAGTGAACGAAACTTTTCAGATCACGTTCGTATCTAAATACATTTCATAATCGAAATATTTTAATATTGTCGTTTTTCTTCACTTGATGAAACAATTTGCGCAACTTTACCGCAACAACGTGTACATGTATAAAAGTTCGTATTTTGACAGTCCCTTCTGATTTAAATATTACATTACAATTTTAATACGAGAAGGAAATTGAATAAAGTGAAATTGTTTTCTAAACTCAATTTAAAGTAAATTTCATAATATATAGTAAATTCAGCAGCAGTAGCAGCAGCAGCAGCACACGGTCCTGATTTAAAATGATATAAATTGGAGTTTAATAGAATATTTTATATTGGCGCAGCAGCAATCGATTGATTGTAATTTGGCTTATTACATTCACAAAAAATCTAGTATTGGTATAGCAGGTATAGGATACTGTACACGATAATAAGATCGATGTTGTGTGTATTTTTTTCACTCGCACAGCAATTATTTGGCTCGCTGCTTGTTAGAATTATCTCTTTGATGATTCCTTTTCCGAAAAAAAAAGAAAATGTTGAAGAAGGAATCAATCTTTTTAAAGTCTTTTCACATTGCTGCGAACGTAATCTGAGTAGTAGAAAGTAAGCTTATTTTGCAGTAATTGTAAATGTTTGTTTCGTTTTATCTAATGTCAATACGTTTCCGAGCAGGAAAATTTTTTTTAAAGGAATTTAATTTTGAGTATGATAAATGAATCCCATTCAAGTGTGGATGTATACACGTATTTAGACTACCATTGATTAAGGGAATGTAAGTATATAGAAGCGTAACTTCACATTATGCAGGATTTGACATGTAGATGGCGCATTTAATGACGTGTCAAATGTTAAGCTGTGGGGTACTTTCTATGATCTGAGATTTAAATAATTCAAACCCTATTTAAATCAGTACAGACTGTTATAAAAAAAAACACATGTTTCGCGCGTAATTAGGGTAGCATAATTGAAATGTTTTTTTTCTTTATTGAATGGACCTGTCCTTCTGGAGGCCATTGCCCAGTTCTCAATGGCCCAGAAGATTGAAATGTTTGCATGAGTTCGGGCATGTCATTAATCGCATGATCGTCAAACGCTGTTTAATATGGTGTTTATGTGAATGAACCTAAATGAAACCGGACTGAAACATTGTTGTTAATTTTTACGCATTCTTTTGAAATTTTTCGACGCGTTTCGACCGAAGCTATCTCCAGAAGGATGGATTCCACTAATTTTCGGTGAAAACTCTGTGTTCTAAGAATTTCTAATGAATCCGCGGATTTTCGAATGATTTTCGACGTGTTTCGATTGGGTCTATCTTCGGAAAGATGAATTTTCGGTGAAAACGCTCTTTTCTAACAATTTCTAATGAATACGGGGTCAAAAATTGAACGGAAAATACAAAAAATCAATGAAAAAGTAAAAAATGAGATTTTCGACGTGTTTCTCCCTCCAGAAAGGCGGATTATATCAATTTCCGGTGAAAACGCTGTGTCAATTGCATGGTAAATGCACGTGAAAATCGAATCCACCCGTTTTTCAGATATAGCCCCAATCGAAACGCGTCAAAAATCGCACTCATTTCCTTAATTAATAGTACTACCTATCTATACATACCGTAGAAAAGTTTCCCACATACATAAAGCTAAATATTCGAGCCATCAATTGAGTAGTCCGGCCGCAAATGCATGATGTCAACTCACCCCTATGCACGTGCATAATAAATGATATTTAATTGATGCGCTGCGGCGTGGTGGATGTATATACGACGATGGATAATTGACTACACCATTCTCTGGTCAATTTAGACATTTAAAATTGCGAGCGCTGAAATGAAATGGAATGAAATGAAATAAATACCTTATATTTAATTAACTGTAAGATCAAAGCGCGCGGCACATCAAATTTACGTTCGTTTCGTTTTTCGAATGCGCGCGTTTTTTAATTAGATACTTGAGTATGTAGTCGTAGTAGTAGGAGGTGAAAGAAGTATCTGAAGAAGAAAAAATCGTTGCGAGTAAAATTCTTCTATACACATTTATTCGATTTGAGAGCACAGTAGAGCGCTGAAGCTGCAGATTTTTCACAATCCTATTTAGAATTTTCTACGAAGCACATAATATTTGAGACAGTTTAGCGAGTATGTATGTATAATATAAATTTTTATACACCCTACAAAATTCTAGCCGCGGAATAACTAACTCGTTTAGTGCTGGTGCATTTTCATGTCCATTTCAGCAAAAAATATTCTAAATTAATTACATTTTATAGTTTCATAATATTTGTGTCCCAAGTCGGTTCTTCTAAATTTTACACGCAGTATATGTTATTCAAAGGTAGACATACATAAGAAAAAATATTTAAAATTTGTTTAGTATCTCCACTAAGATTCTTAAACATTCAATTTCAGATGGATTTTTCTTTGTGTGGTGAAATTTTTGACGATTTTCAGTGATTTTCGGTTTTTTTCATCAAAATATTTAAGGATTCTCATCAAAATCGTTTGAAAAGAGAAACGAACGAAGTTGTTCTCGATTTTCGGGCAATAGTGATGGAATTCGATAAAAAATTTGATCGAAAATCCTGAAAGATCAAAGAAAATCGCAAAATGTTCCTTTCACAAAAAGAAAAATCGATCATAAAATTGACTGTTTAATAATCTCGATGGAAATACTAAAAAATAATTTGAATATATTCTTCTATGGCCTCCATATCGGACGTGGACCTTGACGTTGGGAAACACTTGTTTAGCGAGTATGTTTAAATTCGTTTAATGATGGTACATTTTCATGCCTATATCAACAAAACATATTTTAAACTGATTAAATTTTATTTATTGAAATTGCTGGCAAATAAATTATGCCAAAATACATACAATTAGGGCGATGTGTTGCTGATAGCCTCATATAAAAACAGAAGGAAGCTTGTGAGTAAACGTTTACCATTTAAAATTCTAAAAAAATAAACCAATTGCTTGTCACAGAAATAATTTCAAATTCGTCAAGTCGTTTTGCGTTAGGAAAATCGTACAGGTTTATATATGCGACTTTTCTAGGTAGAAAATAATATTTAGCGATGAGTATTTTTATAGGATATTCGTATAGCGAATATATTGGCTATACGAATATCCTAGCTCAAAATGGAACTGGTTTAGTGTTTGGTGCATTTTCATGTATTTCAACAACAACTGAAAAAATATTGTAAATTGATTAAGTTTTATTTATTGATATTGCTGGCATATTTATGCTAAAATATATACAATTAGGGCGATGTGGCGCTGATAGCTTCATGAAAACGAAAGTAGGTTTGTGAATAAACATTTCTCATTAAAATTATAAAGAAATCAATCAATTGGTTTTCACAGAAATAATTCCAAATTTATAGCTTGCTTGAGGATTAAATAAGTTTTGCTTTACGAAAATAAAATTCATGCAGGTATATAGTATTAGACTTTTCTAGGTAGCAAATAATGTTTAGCGATGAGTATTTTTACGAAAATCCTATAGCTAGAACTGGAATACCTAACTCGTTTAGTATTTGGTGCATTTTCATGCATTTCAACAACAAGAGAAAAATATTGTAAATTGGTTAAATTTTATTTATTGATATTGCTGGCATATAAATTATGTTAAAATACATGCAATATTAAATTTGTTGAGTTGTTTGCTGCAATATTTGATTATATGTATTCATATATGTTTGTTTAATCTAAAAATGATTTTTATTCCAATGTAATATATATGTATATACATATACATAAATTGGTATTACTATAATATCAAATGCAATAAATACATTTTCGCTAAAAATTTATGCCGCATGTTGTTTACGCAAATCTCCGAAAACAATTTGACCATTAATTCCCATGACAATGCATATTAATATTAAAATACTAATATAAGCTGTTAAAATAGTTTGATAATTAAATAAAACAATTATCAACTCGTAGAATTGCACACATGCATGTAATAACCATTTGGTATTTTACGACTACTACACATACACAGATATGAAATTATTTGCCCATTATGTATAAATCATGACCAAGTTTACTTTTATGTCCGCGTCGATAAAACCACGTTCTAGTTGTGTTAATAACGAGTGATAAGGCACGCTCATTGCTGCTACTGCTGCCACCGCCACCGCCACCGACCGCTTACCTTTGCATATAAACGTACGTATGTGTATATGTAGAGGTGAGTTTGTCGACATATTATTCCAATACCGTTTGTTTTATTTGCGAAAATAAATATTTATCTTTGGCCAAACATACTATTATATATACTATCTAAAGCATATTCAACTTGTTTGTAATGAGCAGACGATGTATATTTATTTAAAAAAAGTTTTGCCAATTAAGAAACATGCTCTCCAAATATGTAAGTTATGTAGTTTTGAAACTAGCTAATCAAAAACTTAGTAAAACATTTCATTTAACGTATACGTAGGAAACTAGAATTTTTTTGACTTACTTTTTTGGTTGAATAATTATTTCTCAAAGGAAAAGTAATGGTTATAAAGCATTGAAGGTAGCTCATTAATATACCGAAACTATTGGGTTTAGCCATAATTATCCGCCGATTTTTATTTAGAGAAAATATATATAAATATGAAATTGAATCATGTTTTAATGGTTATTCCGAGGCATTATACTCTCTCCGTCAATAATTGCTTTCCTTTGCCTTGGGCAAAGAGCAACAAGCATAGAAGCTGCTGCTTTTAGAGGCAATCCACCAAGCTGGTATCTCCTTATTATTCCTTCGTTAGAAAGATCGCCAAGATGGCAAAATGATTGTGTTGCCATCCATCCTTTATTGTAGGAAAAAATACTTTTATCACAAAAAAGTACAAAAAAGTTTCACTAACAAAAAATGCTACAATAAAAATATTAAAATAAATACATTGAAAAAAGAATTATCAAAAGAACCAATTATGGCAATTATATCATTATTGTATCTATGGTACATAAAGAAAATGTAAAATATAGTAAATATGCTTTGTAGCTTTGTTGTTTTCTTATTTTTTTATTAGTTTGGATCGAATTTTATTTTATTTTTGTAAATTGCTGGAAACAGGGCTATAAGCTTGGATTTTTCAACCGTCGATCTAGAATCGTATCTCACAAATTTCGCTAAAAAAAAGCTGCAGCAGGTTTGTCTCCGGCTTTATTTTATGTAGATTCTCCAACAAAGATTTCAATTTCATTTATTTGTTGTTAAATATTTAACTTTAGCCCACATATATAAATTTAAACCACATGCTTGCTAGTAGATAGTCGGGGCCGGCTGAAAAGTTTATTAAGCAAGCAAGTGCGTATCAAAAACGCGCAAATTAATGCTTGAAGAAGAAGAAGACGAAGAAGATTAACTTGATTATTTGTACGATAAGCTAAAAACTTTCAGAGCCGTTTCAAAGTGATTGCTTTAGCTTTATTTGTTAGTCGGATTCCATTATTTTCTTACTTTTGCAACTAAATATTTGACTTTAAACAACATTTAAAATTAACGCTGTTTCTTGATGACTATAGCAACGCATTCAGCTATAAAAAAGTAAAAAATAAATTATTCAGCAATTATTTTGGTGAAAGTAATTAAATTTTTATATATTAAAATGTGTTTGTCTTAATTTTCTTAATTCTGTAATTAAATATTTAACTTATACAAGAATTAAATTTATTTCTTGGAGATTTAGCGAAAGTACTTATTTGGCAGTAATTTCATTAAATATTCATTCAATTCATTAAAATATATCGAAATATGTTGTACATTATTTTGTTGCTTCTGTATGTAAATATTCCACCTCAAACAAATTTTACAATTTAAGTATATGTTTTTTAATTTATAATAACGCATTCAGCTACAATCAAAACAAAAAAAACTTATTTGGCAATTATTTTGTTACATATTTAATAAATTTATTAAAATAATAAGCATTTTATGTAGTAGAGTAATAGTAATTTATGTAACAGGTGCCAAAAGTGACAATTTACAGCACCAAGTAGTGGTTTTCGAAACAACATCATTTAACGCTGTATTTCTTATACTACAAAAGCGAAATAAAAATTTGTTTGGCAATCGTTTTATTGCGTATTCAATAAATTTATTAAAATAATAAGCATTTTATGTAGTAATTTATATAACGGGTGTCAAAAGTTACACTTTACAGCATCAAATAGTGGTTTTCAAAACAACAACATTTAACGCTATGTTTCTTGATACTACATAAACAAAATAACTATTTATTTGGCAATTATTTCATTAAATATTCAATCAATTCATGAAAATAATGCGTATTTTATGTAGTATAGATACCTCCATAAATGCGTGAATAAATAAATTTATGTAGATATATAGCTATATCGAAATGTGTTTGCATTTCGTATAATTTGCAATCGTAAAAACGAAAACATCATTTTAAAATTAACCTATTCGGGGCCGGGTGAATGGTTTAATGAAATTTGAAATGTACATAAATTAATAACGAATGCACGCTTTTCAATAACATTATGCGCCTACATAATATAATATTGGTGGAGGTATTATAATAATAAAATATACCTAGTACGTACGTACACGTAGAATTATTGACTAGCAGAAGAGCGGCGTCGAATGTGTAAGAAAAGTTGTTTGGCGAACTGTACGTATTATAGTACATAGCTTCAAATATATACGCAGTGAGATTAAATTTTGTTGATGTAAAAGGATCCCCTGCAACTTTTATTATTTAAAATCTTTGCAAATGTATTCGTGTGGGACGGGGAGGAATTATTTATTTAAGCCGATCTCAAATAAATAAATAATAAATTTCTGACTGCATGAAAATAAACTAAAATAAATATTTAAATGGTATATATAGGTATAAAGTAATGATAGTAAAATTTTAAAATGAGACACCATTATTTAATCATCATAAATTTTATAATGTGAGCACATTTATTGTCGCGAGACAAAAAAATAATTAAACTGGAATTCTTATTTAATCAGGATAGGTTTATGTTTAGGTTAAATTGCCCACCTAACAGTAGGGCTTGGGTTCATTATTTATTTATTAACGCGTTTTTGCGTTATAATTGTTTATAACGCGCATCTTTACAAGCGCTTTCTAAACGCGCGACGACCCTTTTTGTGGCCCGTAATCTATTTAAGTATTATAGCCGGCAATTTTTTAAAGGGCGCATTATTGTTTACTCCCTAACATACGATTTACCTTAAAGTTTATGCGCTCGAGGGTATTCGCCAGCGTTAAAGTAAAAATCTAGCAAAAAAATCTCGGCGAGGGCTTATAATTTACTAAATTGCTAAAGTTGCTCTCCGGCGTGCGATTTTTTAAATTTAATAAATTTCTGTACGCGAAAATATAAATATTTTTTATTGTGCCATAAAAATCTTGACTTTGTTGTTTGGGCGAAATTTATTAATACATACACACACATCTATGCGAGAGATACGTATAGGAAATATATAGTCGATGAATGGGAACGCGCACGCCACCGTGGGAAAACCGTGCCAAAGTAGGAAGCTTGGGGAAAAGCACGCTAGGTGGCCAAGCGGGTCGATTTTCCGAACCCAGTTTTCGTGCTTTGCAGACCGTTGCGTTGAGATGGCACTGTTGGTCATCGAGCAAGTCACTGCACCAAAATTAAATGTTATTGAACGATTATTATTATTGAAAATTTATATACGCGCGCGTTTTGCGTTATTGTTATTGTAATTCATGCATGCGTAGAGATATTTCCGTTAAAATTTATTGTATATACGCCATATGCTAGATGGCAATTGTTTTTGACAGCATGGAATGATGTAAAGCAGGTTTCGATTTGATTATTGATAATATTGTGATACATACACACACACTCACATATATATATATTTGAAACATATTGTGCACACACAAGCATTTTGAATGAATATTTTGTGCACAAATGTGTATGACTAATGTTCATGCATATAAAATATACGAGCATTGTCGACGCTTGTTGTCGTATTTTTTTTATTTTATATTTGCGTAAAATTGCGTTGAATATAGTACAGTGTATGTATACATTTTTCTTTGTTTACAAAATTTTTTATTGCGTGTTCAAACGTAATAATTCCATTTTGAATGTTACATGTTGCATATCATCATTTAAATTATAAAATCTACATCCATATAAAAAAC
>JARJDW010013693.1:0-10784 GCA_030264715.1 Adinopsis sp. GC000173
ATGCGAGCGGCGAAATACCAGCCAAAATTATATCATCATCATCATTACCGTGGTGCTGCGCTGAGGACGACGACTGTCAAAAAATATGTGCTGTGTGATAGATCGAAGCGCGTTTTGCAAAACGTGCGACGACGATGAGGAGGACGCACGGCACAGTATGGCGGCCTTGGAGCGGCGCAGCAATAACAACGCGCGCTCCTTTGTCTCTCAGCAGCAATTGCGCCGTTAGATATCATGCAAATAATGCGATCGAAAAGAAAGTGCGCCGTTTGCGGTGCGACAATTAAATGTTACTGTTGCTGTTACGCGCATCATCATCATCATCATTAGCAACAAAATAATATGCGTTGTGTAAGTGGTGCGTTTGATTGTGGGAAGATAATCTCGGTTGCTATGAAAATACTTAGTTGCAAAGGGTTTAAAAAATTCAATTATATTATTTTTGTATATGTTAAACTTTAGTATTATTTTAGTGATTGTTACGCATAAAGTCACAATGCCTATTTTAAGCAAAAATGCAAAATTTTAATAGAAAATCAGCTATAAGTATGGAGTTAGTTACAATGAAACGTGAAATTGCGTTTGTCAAACAATGTTAATAACATTTTTAAGTCTTGCAAATCCGAATAAAAGTAGACTTACGAAAGAGAAAAATATGGAACAAACTTTTGCGCCAAGTCAATGCACACACCATTTGATCTAACTTAAATGAAGTCAATCGCAATGAAACTTGCATGAAGATTGAAAAGAATTACAATTAATTTGTATCAAACTCGTATTTTATCTTATTATGGCATTTTTGTCTTGAAAATCTAGACTAATTAATAAAATACAAAGAAAAAATGTGTAATAAACTTTTTTGTCAAGTCAATGCACGCACCAAACTATTTACACACGAAGTTAGTTGCTAATTGTAATGAAACTAGGTAATTATATGTTAAATGTCAAATTTTCATAAAACAAATCGTGTTTGTCCAGTAATTTTTTAAAATTGCATTTTTCTCTTGCAAATCTTATGAATTGAGAAAAAATACTTGTGCGTTAAGTCTAAATCAGATACATATGAAACATCAAACTTGAATGAAAACTATGAATTTAGTATTGCAACGAAAAAATTTGCTTCCATTTCCGAATGAAAGTATAAGCGCTTGCAAAAGAAAAAGAAAAAATAGAACAAAACTTTTGCGTCAATGCACATACATACACATATACACACCATTCATCGCTTCCTTCGATCTAATCTGTAAGCGACGAAACGAATTAAAAGCGACTGATTGGCAGCAACAATAGCGCGCGCAAATAGAAAGCAGCGCTAATTTTCCACGCCGCTGTATAATAAAATCCACTTTTCGCTCTCAATGGCGATAGCGAAGACGACGACCACCACGTTGATGTTGATGATGATGATGAAGGCGCATATGCTAATACATCGTCTAAAATAAATGAGTGAAAAAAAGAAATCTGGGCAATAATAAGTAAGTGAGTATGTACATACTATACAACGCCATATTGCAAGCAACGGTGTGAAATTCATTGATGGCGCTGCGCTACTACCGTACTACAACAACAAGCGGCGATAAATCATCGGATTAATTGATATCGCATTCTGGGCGGACTAATTACCATCGAAAATGATGATTGAGAACGCGTTTTTTTCTCTTGCTCCTTGCGTTGTAACGTAGTAAGCGCGCGTGTTTAACGCATTCTAAATCACGGCTAATCGGCCGGATAACGATTTCGTATATTTAGAGACGATATTTATGCGCGCTCGTTTCCGGCATACCGTCGTTTACGATCCGGTTCGCAAGATTTTCACGTCATTTTTAATCATTTTTCCCACACTCTAAAATGTGTGTGTGTTTGGCAATCTTTAGCGATCACCTCACCTTTTTTTGGTATCTATCTCCATGAGTTCTTAAACATAAAATTTTCAAATCTAAAGACTTTTAGCATAATCAGCTATAAGCTTGAAGTTAGTTACAATACAATATTAAATGTCAAATTTACATCAAACGAATTGAGTTTATCAAATCATTTTTGCACAAATTAATTTAATTAATGAACGGAAAATGTTAATCGCATTTTTAGGTTTTGCAAATGTGAATGAAAGTAGGCTTACGAAAGATAGAAAAATATGGAACAAACTTTTGCGTCACGTCAATGCACACCCAATTTGATCTAACTTACATGAAGTCAGTCGCAATGAAACTTCAAACTTGGATGAAAAGCTTGAAGCTAGCTGGTGGGAATGAAACTTATTTTATTACAATTAAGTCTCAAATTAGGATCAAACTTGTGTTTTAAATTAATAAAAAACAAATAAAAAACGTAAATGGCTTCTACTTTTTTGGAACAGAAATACAGTAAGTTGATTGTACGAGACTGATAATATATTAAATCGTGGAAAATCTAGATGGGAAATCAATTAAGCGACGCTTTCTATTACTTTTCAACGGTGCGCTCGCTCTGTGTGTTCATTTGCGTATTTAGATCGAGATGAATATCAAACCGAACCAACAACAACAACACAAAAACAACAAAAGAAACCTCTACCAGGAAAAGGAAGTTATTACTCTACGTACGTACATAAACAAAGAATTGATATTGTGAGACGACGCACAACCGAAACATACATACATATTACAAGTATTACAAGTAGTAAACCATCTGCCCGCTTTCGCAGTTCAATTTCATCAAAATCGATTAATTATTTATGAATTGCAACAAAATTTCACTTCTTTTTCTTCATCTTTTTCATCGTCTTTTGCACATTGTTGCGCCATTCTTCCTCGAAATTTAGAAATCTATCAAATAAATTTCGACAATATAGATGAATGCAGAATGATGATTAATTTCCATCTGAATAATTTATAATATGGTGAGTGAGTAGAGAAACATTAATAGAGCGGCAAATGACTACGGCGCTTTGCCCAATTTTGTAGGCAATTAAGAAATTGGGTCGTCGCAAATTCGAAATTTGCGAATTGAAGACACCACGAGCTTCTTCAAGCTAGCGAAATTTTTGTAGCTGGAATTTAATTAAATCTAACAGAAAAACTGATGATAAACAAACAAGAATTTTGGCTAAAAATACCTACTTCCAAGCAAGTATCGTGATGTGTTTTTTGTGTGTTGGTATTTTAAAACAAACACCGTTTTTTAATCTCTTTCAAGGAAGTTGATTAATTTCCACTTTGATGGATATTCCAATATAAAAATTTTGTAAATTTATGTAAATCGAAACGCCTATTTTTTAATCATAAAAAAATATATATTTATTTCTCTGTTGATGGATTAGTAACGGGGGGTCACCACCATTCGAATTCAATTATATTATGATGACCTGAAAACGTGCGAGTAAACGCTGCTTACGCAATGTGTATACGACGACGATAACGAGCACCAGATGCGACGACCGACCACATTCAGCCTCATCGACGTCGACGTCGTGGTGCACCAGTTGGAATGAAAGAAAAGTCGCATTACTCACATACCTGCGCGCTTACTAATGCGATAAAAAATGCGCGTCGTAAAAATACTAATTAGCCGAGGTAGTGTTGTTTTATCTATGCGCGCACAACAAATTCGCGTTTCTTTCCATTGATTACGTAAATTTTCTTACAGATATACATATCTATATGCGCAATTTGTTGCGTCTTGCAACATGGCCGAGTGTGGCTGGCTACATTCGCTCTATTTCCCCCAAAAAATATGATTTCTTAGATATGCTTTTTAGCAAAATGTGAAAATTGCTAATTTCATGCATTTTGCAACAAAACCGATTGTAGCTACATTCGCTCTGTTTTTTTCCCCAAAAAACCAAGAAGTTGAAATTGATTTCGTATAGATATATACTGTTTAGAGAAAATGGGTGACACTGTTGACGTGTACTAATGAATTTATTAGAGAATCTTAACAAAATTCACGAAATAAAGTTGCCAACTTCGTGCGTCTTTCAACAATGCCCGAATGTGACAACATTCGCTCTACTTTCCCCCCAAAAACCCAATATTTAAAGTGATTTCGTATCGATATAAGCTGTTTAGGGAAAATATGTGAAATAATCGAAGTGTACTATTGATCTTATTACAAAATCAAAACAAAATTCGCAATATAAAAGTTGCTAACTTCATACGTCGTGCAGCAATATCCGAATGTGGCAGCATTCGCTCTACTTTTGCCCCCAAAAACCAAAAATTTAAAGTGATTTCGTATATAGCTATGCCGTTTAGGAAAATGTGTGAAATTATTGAGGTGTACTGATGATAAAAAAATTTAATGCTATAAAATTGCCAAGCCAACTTCATGCCTAAGATAGATGCACTCATCCGAATATAATCTGCCCACACAATATAATTATTTCTTACTGACTGATGTTTTAGCAATTTGTAGTGACCAACTTAATTTTTTTAATTTGATGTTTAAGCTATTTTTTTTGGTTTTAAATAAAAGTGAAGTTGGTGGTCAAAAATAAAAGTCACCGCCCACATGATATAATCGTACTGATCGGCCTAACAAACACAGCGTAAATTGTTTTTCCAGCCTACATCGATTCCGTACACCGATACGAAATTGGAAAGATGAATAAAGTGTGTTGTGTTGTGTGTGTGTGGAACGCCCAAGTCAAGCGATAAAACAAAGAAAATTTTAATGTAATTATAATTGCCTCCGCTACGTATTTGTACAAGTAACGCATTTGATTCGAGGCGGCCCGCGTGCGGCGAAAGTTTTCGTCAAACAAACAAACAAAAACATTGCCTTGCTTCCTGTGCAATGATGCCATCACCAAAATCTTCAAAAAAATAAAAATTTATATGAAAAATTGTACATAATAGCAAGAACAGTTGCCTAATTTATCCATAATACTAGCAACTTTGATAGGCGATATACCGGTTGCCTAATTCATCTGTTTTGCTTCACGCTTCTTTGTGTTGTGATCATTCATCGAATGAC
This sequence comes from Adinopsis sp. GC000173, assembly GCA_030264715.1. Taxonomy (NCBI): domain Eukaryota; kingdom Metazoa; phylum Arthropoda; class Insecta; order Coleoptera; family Staphylinidae; genus Adinopsis; species Adinopsis sp. GC000173. The sequence goes on from JARJDW010013693.1 coordinate 4,954, forward strand.
ATTTCGAACTTTCCCATCCGCAGCACCGCCGTCGAGATGAAAGTGCGCGTCGCGGCGCATTTCACTTCTTCCCACCGCACGAAAAATTCACACGATCGCAGCCAGCAAGCAAGCCTAGAAGCAGCAGAAACGTGTGAACGGGCGCAACAAGACTCGCGCGCCCGACGAGATGATTTCCGACACTTTCTCACATTTTACCCAACAACCATCATCGCATTTCGATTGCATACAAACACATGGATATATATATATATAGTAAATGTGATTCGAAAAGTAACTGTTTATCAATTAATACAACACACACAAGCGCACAAGATGAGAAGCGCGAATTACCGTTTTTCTTAATTGAATTTTTCGTGCGCTACATCTTTTTTTATATTTTTTCGAAAACAAAGCATGAGCTGTTATAATTTTATGGATCTTTAAAGAATTCACACAAAATTTGAAATAAAAATCGTAATAAATTATCTCACAAAATTCTTTAACATAAAATTTGGGATGGATTTTTCTTTGCTCGAAAATTATTAACGATTTATCTTCGTTCTTTGGCATTTTCCATCAATTTTTTTAATTGAATTTCATCAAGATCGAACAAAAATTGAAAAGAATTGCATTTTTCGAATCATTTGAATGAAAATCTATTGATTGCCAATATCAAAACAAAGAAAAATTAAATCGTGGGAATACTAAAAGTGATTTATTTTTATTGCGCTTCTAACTTCACATTAAAATTGTTTTCCCGAATAAATTTCACTGCTAACTTCAAGCGACTACCACCCCAAATTTGAAATTAAATGACTTACTCTATTTAATAATAATAATAATAAAACAAAAAACATTACATGAGTGGACCACTTTTTTGCGATGCAACCGAATCCAAGCGAAAAAAAGCTCGTATCGTAATGTAAAACTCGCGCGCTGTTCTAAATATAATATAGTTTATCACTAAAGTACAAACTATATATATATATAATGCGTTATAAAACCAGTTTATTTATCCTTGAGAGCTCCAACTTATCAAAAAGTTTAGACAAAGGAATCGAAATTGGTGTGTATGTGTGTGGTGCGCGCGGAGAGACCGAGTCGTTCTCGTCTTGGGGTCCCGTTTGCGTCGTCGCTTCCCTCGTCGCACACAAGATGGCATATATAACATTGTGAAATAATTCATCAACGAACGATGATTATGCAATGAATGATGGTGTGTGTGTGTATCGTATGATATAATTCCGTTTTTTTTTCTTTCTTCGTTGCCGGATTAATAAACGTGTCGCTTTATGTAAATGAACGGTTTGATAAATTGCCTCGCATTTGCATAAGGAGACGCACGTTTTTGCGGCGGCGAATCGATACACTTATTTATATATTAAATAATTATGCCGATTTTTTTCTGCTTGTTTTGTAGTTTGGCCCAATTTGGAGCGCTGCTCTGCTACACGTCTGTGAGATCGTGAAAAATCCATCGCAAGACAATGTCTAACGAGGTCGCTATGATTTTTAGATAAATTTATTGAATGTCGAAGAATATGGTGAAACCTCGACGTACGACCATTTAGTTTACGCTTAAATAACTGGGAAAATAAAGGAAATTGAGTAATAATACAAAATTTCTTTACTAAAGGACAATTTTGGTTGTGCGCCGAGGAAAAGATGTATTCTGAGGTATACCGACTTGGACCTATTCCCAATGGTCGTAAAACGAAGTACCACTAAAGATATTTCAATAAGCCTACTAAATAAACGACTTCAATAGAGATTGTGGATATTAATTTGGCAGTATCACGCAATTTTCCTTATTTTTTTCAGATATTTTGCTTTTTTTGTGGTTTAACATAATTTTCCCTATTTTTTTGGTATTTTTCTAATTAATTTATTGAAATATATAAATAATATTCGATTTTAATTAATTTATTTCAAATTCGTTGCAAATATATAAGCATTTCAAAAATTTTGATAAATCGTTAATCGATTTTTTGTGGTTTAACCCAATTTAAAGCGCAAAAAACGTGATAAATTCGAATGAGTTAGTAATTTTTGAATATTTTTTTAAAATTTTAATAAATTTATTAACCAATTAGTATTCGGTTTGAATTAATTTATTTTAATTTCATTGCAAATTTCAGATTGCAAAAAAATGGCGTTTTTATTTGGCTTTCAAAAAATCGAAAAAGCCTCATCATGTTAATTAATCACGTCGCTGTACCATGATGTCTCTTTTCATCGACGAAATCACGTCGCACACAGATGCAATTATTTCGGCAACATTTCGAAAATCGTCCCCGCCACTCGCGCCGCCGTAAAGAATTCAAAATGTCTAAACATCAATTTAAACAAATCGGTTCTAGTTGGTATTTCATACCAGCGAATCAATTCGACGCTTTTCATTTCTACATTAACCTTTTACTGCTGCACAAATTTAGCGAAAAATTGCATATTGCAACAACGTTGAGCAGAGTTGTCTAATTCTGACATTTCAAGTTTGCTTTACTTTGCTTAAAAAAAACAAAAACATTAAATAAGACGCCTTGATCGTAGTGTTGGAGGAAAAATCTGATTGTTAATTAAGTTGCCTAACTCGGACAATTTTTTACGTAGAGTGCAAAAACAAATTTATCAACGATTGCCATGGTTAAATCTTGACGCTTTTTTACAGTTCATGTATGTACAAGATTGATGTGGTTCGTAATTGACAAAAAGCAAACTTTAAACAAGACGTCTTGATCGTAGAGTATTTAAGAAAGAAAATTTGATTAGCAAACAAATTACCTAATTCTGTCAATGTTTCATGGCTAGTAAGAAAAAAAAAGGAAATATACAATGTTGTCATAGTTCGTCCTCGATTTTGTTAGAACAAAAAATCATCAAATATGACATCTTAACAAGAAAAACTTTTTACTGTCAAATAAGTTGCCCAACTATGGTAAAAATTGATGACGCAAAAGTTGCCTAAGTGTATATGATACCGTTGACGTTTCATACACATTTTTGATCGCGCATTGGGCAATTTTTCCGCGTATTCAAATGCGGCGCGATTGCATCGAAGCATTACAAATAGAATTTCCGTACTACTTTCGACGACGACGACGACGACGGTCCGACGAACGAACGAGCGAGCGAGCGCATTTTTCACTCCGGATTCTTATTCTTTTTTTTCTTCCTTTTCATTCTTTCATTTCGTTTCGTGTGTTGTGTGCAATATCTGTGTTGTGATGGATGTGGCGTGGTGGTGCCCCGCCATGTCGCTCGGCCGGCCCCCCGTCAACCCGCGTGCCCCGCGCTCTTCATTCACCGCTCATTTCTTGCTGGGCTGCGCGCATACTTTCACATCTATGTGATAACAAGCGTACAATCTTTTTGATAATTACGAATCGGCGGTGCGGCGTTGTGTACGGTTGCGCAACCAATTGTGAAACAACATTATGCCTCCTTTTCATTATTATTGTTATTATTATTATTATTATTCATTTCGCCTTTTGCCGTGTATTATATTGTTGTTACTATTATTTTTAATTGTTCACCGATGGATGGATGCGCTGCGAATACACCGTGTGCTTCGCTCACCGCTAATTAAACGAAAACTTTATGAAAGTTTTGCAAGATTTCGGTTACTGATAAGCGGGGTCAAAACACACATATTACCATTTTTTGTTATTTCAATTAACAATACCTACTAATTGGTTTGTCTCAAAAATATAATTCTACGCGTAAATGCGCATGCGTATAAAAGAATCGCTTTATTTTATTGGTTATTAGTGTTCGTCAATGTTCGGAATTGTCACTAATTGGCGGAAATTTCAAACAGTTTAAGCAATTTTTTGTTGATTTTTTTAAATTTACGCATGCGCTTCTATTTATACAAAACCCTTATTAATATAACAAATATTTATTTTTAATTAATTTTTACTTCCCCTAGGCAATTACATAAATTTGCAGCGGAAATCGTAAACATAACATCCATCCGCATCTTGAGAATACGAACATAAAAAAATGCCACAAATCGACATACACACGCAAACAACAATGTATCATTGCTAAATTATTCATCGATCAGTAATTTTAATAAACAAGCGAGCGCACGCCTGCCCGCCCGGCTCAATTAATCAGATGTTGGCCGGGATTAGAGGCGTACTTACTGACTAAAAGCGAGACGGCACAACAATGAGCGAGCGGTATATATAGATGACGATGATGCGTGTGAAGATCATCATCATCGTTTGCTAATCAATTTAATTCCACTTTTTTTAGAAATCGAGCGTTCACAAACAATCTTATCATCGTTCGGTCATGGGAAGCTGGTAATTATTGCCGTTTCATTACGATTAGAAAAAAATGTTCGCCAGGAAAACCCAACAATTTTCGAATGAGTAAAATGGAATAATTCTTGAATAATGATGATTAAAATAATATTAACATATTGATGAAGTTTCATGAATTGTAAAGTCCAGTGTGCTTGATGGGCAAATTAAATATCAAAATAGTTTATTGCACATCCAGTGCAAAAAGTAAACGTTTGCAGTACTAAATTACTGCTAACTGAAATATAAGCCAATTCAATACCAAATACGTATTAAGAAATGTGTGTTTCTCTTAAAACGCTAAATATAATTATAGTTCATTATGTAACAAATACGCCGAGTAACAATTTGCAATACGAAAGAATGAAAATTGTTTTTTTGATTGAAAAGAAAATACAGTAAAAATGACATCAAACTGACGAACAAAAAAAGTGTAAAAACCTTAAATTTATTACTATTTGTGATTAGTTGGTTAACCTCAAATTTAAAATTTGTTTAAAATCCCATAATCCCCAATCAATCGAAATTTTTCGCGTGAGAAATGCACGAGCAATGACAGAACCCGAGAGACAGAGAGAGGTGGAGAGCGAGAAAGAGAAACCGGTCAACATTTACACAATTAACATATCGAGAATGTTAAATTTCACATCTAATTACTAGAATATTATTTCGAGTGGTGTTTGATAATGCATCAGCCACTTGCCAGATGTCTAACAATTCGACAGTTATTTCCTAATAAATCTATTAAAAAACGTTTGAAGGAAAAAAAAAGCGCGCAGAGCAACAGCAGCAGCACCAGCAAGCAAGCAAACGAAATTCTATTTGCCAGACACTTAATTCGAAAACGACTCAACAACTCGAACGCTGCTGCTGCTGTTGCTTGCTTGGCTTCAAGAAGCAGGTGCTTGTACGGTTGTTTTTTCGTTTCGATATTATTATAATCTATACACACATACACACAGGCACAGCATATGGCTTACAAAATATATATATGTAGTATGTACCCCCTTCCCGCCCCGGGCTCCGCACAATTTCTATTGTTTTATAAACAATTTCCATTAACCCAAATACACACACAATCTGCAAGACATTTTATAACGCGTCAAGCCAAAGTGTTTTTGAGAAACTTACTAACACTACGAATAGCAAATTAGTTAATTGATTAACCTGCATTTTCCATCAGTAGAGTTAACAATCAACTATGTACTATTTTGCACTCATCAAGTGATAATACGTCATATTAAAGCGCNAACTAACTAACACTACGAATAGCAAATTAGTTAATTGATTAACCTGCATTTTCCATCAGTAGAGTTAACAATCAACTATGTACTATTTTGCACTCATCAAGTGATAATACGTCATATTACAGCGCTTGATTGATAATGCCATATTAGCGAAAATCCAGTTTTTGTACATACGTATTCGTCAATTAGCTAATAAATAATCAATCGTCACATCATCCTATTTGCATTAAACACCGACAATTATACATGTAGCTGGAAACAATGCATGACACCTCTTATTTGCATAAATATC
>JARJDW010013697.1:0-10030 GCA_030264715.1 Adinopsis sp. GC000173
AAAAAAACTCTCACATTTAGAATCGTTTATATACCTAGGCTTTTTGCTAATAAACACATTTCTAGCAAAACGAGTGCGTTTATGATTGTGTATTGTGGAATATTTACGAAAATTGTTCAACATTTCATCGTATTTTGAGCGAAAGGTACAATTACATAATGACCACATCAAATTTTCCGTCTTTCTGCTCGAATAAGAAAGCTAATTTAAATAAAGAAATTAGATTTTTTGCGCTCGGTCAATCTGTGTGTTTGTGTTTGTGTGTGGAGAACGCTTAACCTATAAAACTCATAAAACAATGTGTTTGTGAAAATTACAAATCGTGCTGTCTGGATGCAGAAATACACACGGCGCGCACACAAAATGTTGATGCAATGTCGTACCTTCAATCAATCCACGTCGGATTTCGCTCCGCGCGCTCTAACAACAAAACAGCACAACATGCTCGTGCAATTTTGCAACAAAATGCAACAGCAACAGCAACAACAACAACAACACTTCCTTCCTGGTTTTCACTCGCTGTCTATCTCATATTATATAGCAAAATAAAAATAAAAGTGTGCGCGCTCGTTTCGGCGAGCGCAATCTGTCGCCGCGGCACGACCACGGCGCTCGCTGCATTTTCACGAATTCGCCGATGCGCGGTGATGCGCCGGTGACGAGCCGTGGGAAGGACGATAGTAGAGACTAGAGACGAAGAAGTTAGAACGAAGAGAAAAAAAATAAAACAAAGTGGTTGACGCGCACTCGTTTGCATAAACAATGCAGCAGCACGCTGTACGTACATTGTATGTGTAAGGGGGCACTTCACGCCGGATGCACATCGAAAAAAATCAAAGCGGTTATCACATAGAACAACGAAGGAGAATAGTAGGAAGGCGTAATTCGAGGCAAATGAGTCTACCTCTCATTTTTTCCCTCGCTGTATTATTGACCTATTGCTTCATTGGTCATCATAGCATTGAATTGATTCCTTCGAAACGTATCGAAAGACAATGCATATATACAATCAATATAATTTCATTCAATTCGTTGTTTTTAATTCGGTCCAACTATTAAAGGTAACACAATCGATACGCGATTTGAAATTAGTATGCAGAATTATGCTGGTTAATTGGCGCAAAATCTAGTAGCTTTAATTAGCGAATGTTGTATTAAAATTCACCTAAATCAGTTTACAGTTAATTTTTTTAAGTGCAACCTAGTTAATAAATATTAGCAAAGGTGGTTTACTGGCAGATTTATTTATAGATAAATTTCAAATGCAAAATCAATATATAGGTAATGATTTCCAATTAAAAAGCTTATAGATATTTAAGGAAATTTAGAGTTTTTAAATTTAATTATTGACATAATCGATCTATTTTAACTAGTTAGTTCAAAATGTCATGTAAAAATTGTAAATGTTAATTTAATTACTGAGTTCCATTGACAAATAGTTTAATATTCTAACATTTTTATTAATATATTTTTATTGTCTTTTAATTATAAGGTTTTTTATTCAATAAATTTTGAATGCATAATTTAAATTTAATGATTAGTAGTTAGTTTAAACTTGTTACAAAAGGTAATAATTACCATTTTTGTTGATTTTACGAAAATATTTAAACCTTTATTTACTTGTAGTACAAGATTTTTAATAGGTATCATTTTGATTAATTTTGATTTTGATAATAAATGTTAATAGATTATTTGTTAATAACTTCGACCCATTTGAAACTTTAAATGTTTCAGTATTGTTTTATTAGAATCTTTCCTCCGGTCATGGCAGGTTTGCTGAAAAACACTACGAAAGCTTACATTTTAAATAAGGAACCATTTGGTACCTAAAAATGTCAATACCTATACGATTTTTCTGTTTGCTGCTTAGAAAAATTATATCAAAGTTTAATGACTTTCAAATTGTTTTAATTAATAAATATTTGCTAATAAATTGATTAACAAAGCATTGTATACTAATACATTAAGTAGGAGACGTAAAAATTAATTAAAGCTGCAGAATGATTTAATCCCGCTTAATATTACAATATTTAAATGCAATAAAAACTTTTTAATTGAATTCATAAAAATTTAACCATTTAAGGCTATTTTAATATTTATTATTATTTATTAGTATTCATTAAGAATTGAATCACCAGTGTACTTACCTACTACCATGGTAACTTTATGTAGGAAATATAAATTACAAGTTACTGCTCTAACAATTAAAACACAAAAGTATGAAAAATCGTTAATTATCAAATAAAAATACGCAATATACGTAGTTTTAATTTTAATTATATACAGAAAAACGCCTTTTAAATTATAGGATCTATCATAATAAAATATGAATGCTGTTCGCTTATTATTTTATTTTTTATTAATTAAACAGATGTAAGATTAGAATTGAGATTGGTGGTTGTATGTACGATGGGATAATAATAACGATTAGGTAACGATTTTGCGTAAAATATATATAATATGTAATAAATTTGCTCGTGTTTTTATTAATATGCAATTTGTGTTGCCTACAATATAACGTAAAGAAAGCAGTAAAATAATGCGCGCGTCGAGAGCCAGTCGACTTCCATTCAATATTTAAAATAGCTTTAGTAATAATTTTCATTTGCAATAAAATTTATCTGTAAATCAAACATAGAAGATGATTGCATAGGATGTTGTTGCACGCAATAAATCTAAGTAAATACCGTCTGTCTTGTCTTAAATAGCAATATATGTATATATATAGAAATAGAGACGGTGTTGGAAGAGTATAGAGTAGAGAAAAGAAGGATTCGAATGTGCAAAAGAGCAGTGAGAAGCTGAGCAACACACTGCTAGACACATACTATACCAAGCAAAGACTAAGACGAAGAACTAGAGAAGAAGAAGAAGAAAAAGAAGAAGTAACAAAAAAACCGAAACGAGCGAAATGTTGTTTGTTGCTTGGGACTTCTGGTCTTGAGGTAAAAGGTTTTTATTGTTGCAATTTTCTGCATAAATAGGCGCGCGAGCATCTAATTATTCATAATCGTGCACTTGGGCTTATTTTATTGATTTATTTCCGTCATAGATCAGAATGAGCGGCTTGCACTTTCATTCGCGCATATGCATAAATTTAAAAGGCCATGCTCGGATTTTTTTTCGTCAGAGCCCATTGTTCATATACGTACGTTTCATTCCAGCAGCGCAGCCGTATTAAAAACGACAATCATGTACTTTTATGGAATGCGTTTTATTAGAGAATGTAGCAGTTACTGTTTCAGCTAAATATTGTTCAATCAAACAAGTTGCAAATTGTAAATTATACACCAACTTGTCATTTTTTCTATGACTGCATGCATTACTGAATATATGTTTTTATGATTAGCATTACGCTATCCTAGAATATATTTTATTATTATTTTATTTTAACAACTGTTTTAAATGAATATGTGTATAATAAAAAAATAATAAAATTTTCCTAATAGGCTTAGGTTAAGTTATGATGTACTAATATGGTAAAAGCGACGCTATTCATTAGTCATTGATTTAAAACATTTATTTAACCACAATATTATTAAAATAGTGCAAAACAAGAATCAACATCCTTAAACAAAACCAAAAAGTTTATAAACTCTGCATATTAGATTTTTTTAAACTTTAAAATCCTTATGGTTATAAACGAATAAATTATCAGCCGGAAAAAAGAATTTTATCGAAAAAGGTAATCATATATTTAGATTTAAAATTCTTAATCGTAATGTAATTTAAGTGCAATATTATTAAAATAGTACAAAATTAAACTCAGTATCCTTAATGAAAACAAAAACATGTTTAAACTGATTATCTTAGATTTTTTTGAAATTTAACATATTTTTGGCTATACATGAATAAATTATTAGCTTAAATATCAATAAAAATGTTGAAATAGTTTTATCAATAAAGATAATCCTATATTTAGCTTTAAAATACTTAATCGTAATGTCATTTAACTGCAATTTTATTAAAAAGTTCAAAATAAGACTCAGTATCCTTAATGAACACAAAAATAGTGTTTAAACTGAATAAATTAGATTTTTTTTAAAATTTAAGAGCGTTATGACTATAAATAAATAAACTATTAGCTTAAATATTTATAAAAATGTTGAAAGAATTTCATCAAAAAAGATAATTCTTTATTTAGCTTTAAAATACTTAATCGTAATACCATTTAACTGCAATATTAGTAAAATACTGCAAAATAATACTCGATATGAAAAAAAAATGTTTAAACTGATTATCTTAGATTTTTTTAATGAAATTTCAAAGCGTTATAGTTATGAATAAATAAATTATTAGCCTAAATATTCATAAAAATGTTGAAAGAATTTTATCGTAAAAGATAATCCTTTATTTATTACCACTAATAATTTTTCGAAAAAACTAGTGTTTACAATTTTAGTTCTTAATCAAATTATTCATGCATAAAACATTTGGTATTCTTACTATATAGTATAATTTTTATTCTATTGATGATAATTTAGAACGCATTGTTATAATTTACACTAAAAGTTTCATAAATATTTCAATTACCTTTGAATTTTTTGACATAAAATAGTGGTATACAATTATATTTGGGCATTGATACTTTATAAAGCATTTTTTGAATTAAATTCAATCATCAATTATGGAAAAAAACTCCTTCAAAATAATAGAAAATGCTAATTTAAAATTGCTTTTGATAAATTTTGAACCAAGAGTAAACAAATTTGTTGAATTTCCATCGGCGTAATGGTTCGCATTAATTTCTAGAATTTTCTTTTTTCTTTGTTTTAAATTCAAATTTAAAGAAGTTACATTATGGAGGCGATGTTGCATTAAAGTTTGAGAAACACTGGTATGTATAATTGCCCTATCTATTACTACAATATTTACGTTTACAAAAAATATATTAGATTTAAGATTCCTTGATACAATTGTACAAAAAAAATCTCTTTTTTCCAATTTTATAGCTTGAAATTTCATACTATTAATAAAGCAATCATATAAATTCATGAGTTTGAATATAAACTGAAATTGTTTTTAGAATTTATTAATTTCCGTTTATTGCAGCGGTGCGAAATACAGGAAATCGAAATATATAAATGTGTATAACTTGACAACACTTCAATTCCACCCAATAATTTTCATATACTATATATGTATGTAGACAAAGCATCAAAAACCTTTCCGTTCCGATTTGTGCGGAGTAAAATTGCCACTTTCTTATTAGTAGATAGATATTATTTGTTATTGATTGTGTGCTTGAACGAAGGTAGAATTTATGCGACGCTGATTTATTTTTAAATTATTCTAATGAGAGTATGCGCTGCTGTTGTTTATCTAACGATTTTATATATTCGCCTGATGGAATTAAATTATCACCGTTTGGAATTTTTCCACCTATATAAATTAATTTCCAGTGAAATCAACGTGTTTTTTAATTTATTTATTATTATTGAGTTGGCAACTAAGTAATTGCCGATTTCAGTTCTAAATGCTTTTCACTTCCAATATTAGGATATCCGTAAATGTTATGATATTCTTTTTCTTATATATGTTAGCTGTCATCCTAATCCAACTTTATATGTTCATTGCGTAGATATTTTCTCAAAATGCTTTTATACCTAAATTTTAATATGAAGTGCAAAAACAAATATTTTTACCATATTTTGCTTTATAATTTTTGTAAAGGAAGGGACGCAGTGCAAGCGGCCAAAAAGTTACCTAACGTGTATGGGGATGAAGCCCTTAAAGAAAGGTAATGCCAAAATTGGTTTGAAAAACTCTAGAAATTTTTCTCTTAAAGATGACCAACGTTAAGGACAAGTTGAGCTTAATGAGGATGAAATCAAAATCATCATTAGAAAGATGACAAAAAGTCATCGATCAAAATGGAAAATAGTTAATAGATTAAAGTTTTTTTCATTAAAAAGAAAAACTCTCTTATTTCAATAAATAAATCGTGAATTATTTAGTTGCCAACCCGATTTTATGAATTAATTGCATTCGAGCTTTAAGCGAAATCGTCGAATTGTCGAATTAATCGAACGAGAACGAAAAGTAGGTGTGTGCTTGGCAAAAGTGTTTTTAATGAGATAATTTAGTAATAGTACTAATAGACCATTCAGATAATTTACAACACATCTCTCGCCTGTTTGTTGTTGCTGTTATTACTATACTTTTTTGTTTGTCTATGTGCTTGCGTTTGAACAAAAACCTATTGAATAAATGAATATTCATAATGATAAACTCAAACTGGCTAAGAATTTATGTTGCAGCACCTAATTTGTTTTGCAAATTTATGCAGTCAATATTCTGTTTACTTAACACTTCAACAGTTAATATCTTTTATATTATGACAGTTTTAGCGCATGGAATATAGTTTTTTTTCTTCATTCATCGGTGCTCTGCGATTCTAATTAGAATAGAAAACGCATTCTATTCATTCATTATGATGCTTTTCGAGCAAATTAATGACCGATTCTGCATTCAAATTCGAGTTGTAAATAATTGCATCGCAGCAAAAATGAGATGTTTACGTCAAATGAAAGAAAAATGGAAATTGGAATCTACATTTTTTTCTTCTCTCCCATTTAATTTCAAGCTTAACGCACGTTAATTACTAATAAATTTGCAATTCTATATAATAAATATCAAATGGCTTATTAAATATTATCAAGATGACATTTTCCTATAAGTTCAGTACAGTCCGGTTAGAATTGTTATTCAATTAAATATTTTACGCTAAATTATGCGGAATGAATGTAGAATTTTATTATAAACGTCATGTTGCCTTGTTATATATTTAAACCAATTTATTTGCAGCGAAGAGAAAAAAACACATGTTGGAGCTTTTTTGTAACATTAAATAATAGTTTGTGTGCACATTAACATATTGCATATTATTTAATTTAATGAGCAATAATAATAATAATAATAATAATAATAATAATAATGAAATTTAAATATCAAAACATAATTGCATAATCTAAACAAAACTATCAATGCATAAAATCTGAAAAATCCTCAAGCTCAAGTTCTGCATTTCAACGAGCGCTCGCGCCGTGCTTTTTTTTTCTATATATACTGTATGTATTGTATAGAGGTATATATATTCACTTGTTCGTTGGTAAATCACTTGCACATCTTGCAATAAATATTTATTTATTGTGCCTATAATATAAACTGGAATAGTTTTTTTTTGCTTTCGTGCGTTTATACGTTGTTGTGCAGGCTGTAAAAGAAGCAATAAATCACGATAAAGGGTAAAAAATTGTTTAGGAATACTATGAATTTGACGGCTATTGGATAGTATAAGGTAATAGATAAACTAGTCTTTAAAATTTTCAATTAAATTAAATAAATTAATGAATTAAACACCTTAATTTAAACTAATATAGGTACCTACATAAAAATCAAAAACTTTTTTATTAGTTACTGAAATGAGAAAAAAGATTAAAGTATTTTGTAGGAACGCAGTAAAACATCTCAGAATTTGGATATCAATTAGATTCGAATGTAATTTTGCATTGTATTACTATTTTTTATAAATTCTACGACTAGAAATGTAGCCCAAAATGCATAAAAAGACAAACCAACGTTACGTCTACAAATTTGTTTCTTTACTCTTATTACTTTTACCTACTTGAAGTGAGACAATGGGAAATCTTTAGACAAACAAAAGGCAGCTTGACTTTAATAATTTTGAGAAGTGCATACTAGTTTTTAGGTAATAATATGTACCTGTATATGTAATTTACATGTAACAGAACTCTGTTAGATCTAAAATACAAGTAAGACCCAATTTTGACAAACTATTAATTTTGATGCATGAAAATAGGAGACAAATTCATGTTAGGAGTTTTTAGTTTTATTTCTTAACACGACTGACATTTGAATAAAGTTTTATTATTTAGTGTATTGGATTAAGATAAATCCGCGGAGTTGTTTGCTTATGGAAAAAATATCTTCATTTACAGTGTTATAATTAATGAATGTTTGATAATTCAAAAAACATTAAAAATATGTTTAGCATTTGCTTTTCTTCGCTCTCTAAAACAAAACTATCGTTGCATAGAATCAGTAAAATTCATGCAATATACATTTCAGCGCAGTCAGTGCATCGTTGGCGCATTTTTATCATTTACAACATTATTGTATATAAGCTGGCATAATATTTATTGTTTCGATCCAACGCCACAATAGTTTTAACTTTTATTATTAAAAAAATGTATGAAATAAAATGAGCAGATTTGCAGCGTGCATTTATATTTATATATAGATATATATTACTTTATGGAATAAAGCAGACGAAGAAATATATTTCATAAGTCGTATAAAAGGGTAAAATAAAGCAACAATAAAGCATCCCACCGACCATTACAGCAATTATATTTTATCATATTGTAGCATCGGTCGCTACCCACCCATCCAAAACATTACGTACAACAATCACGAACCGCACTGTACACCCCACCATCCCCACCAAACACATTTTCATTCTTTTTCTACCTTTTTATTATCATTTCGATTATTATTGCTAAGTTTGTCATTTATACTAGGTGGACATTCATATTACTCCTCAGCTCGTTTAATTCCATTATTTTGTCAATTTTAAAACAACTTTTTTTCTAAAACTTTTTCCAACGATTTAGAGTTACAAGATTCTCTTTGACTTAAGACATTTTCGCAGTGTCCCATTTTATTTGGTAGTAGATGAAATTATAGTAAATTAGGGAGTTTGATTAATAATTAAATTCTAAAGTATTTAGTCGTGCCTTTGCAAAAATATTTTAAGAAATCAAAAACAAAAACATAATTTATTTTATCGAAAATGTTACATTTTTGTCAGATTTTGTAGTTATTTTTAAAATATTAGCAATTAGTGAAGTTAATAGTAATGTTGGTCCACCCTGTATATAAATAAAGTATATCGCGCCAAGTTATTTATGTATCATAGCCGTTTTGTTTTGCTTGCATTTTGCATGTGTTTGCAAGATGCTGTACGTATATAAAATAATGGCTATTCTAATAACACATACATAATTTGTTTGCCAAGTTAATGATGCATACATTTTAAAATCTATTGCTTTATAATATACAATAATTGCTTACAATTATATATAAAAGTAAATGGTTGGCTTTTTGTTTTTATTTTCATCTGCAATAAGCATTACTATTGTTCGTTCGTTTTTTTTTGTTCGCTTTATAGCAATTGCTAAAGGATAAATTTATCAAACAAATTAGTTGATTGTTATTGTTATAAGATTGTTGCATTACACTATTAAGTGAGTAATAAAATTATGATCTTATTAAAGTTAAGTATCTACAAGAAATTATTAACGGAATAAAATGTTCTTTACTTACAGAGCGAAATTTAACAATATTTTAATTAAAAATACATAAAATACCTAATTATATAGGTTTAAAATACCATTTGAAATTAAAATTTATTCAATATATATTCTATTTGTTTAAATATTACCTAATTAAGGCACGAAAAAATACCAATATATTAAACTTGATTAAAAATTGACATTTTTTCTTGATGAACACAAAATTCAGACTAAATAATAACTAATTTAACTAGTTTTAATGTCAATTTAAAACTTAAGACAATCAATTTTACTGAAATGTAAAATAAATTAATTGAATTGAATTCCATTTAATTATTATCTAAAGAATTCACTTTTTTTTTTGGATAAATTAAAAGTTTAGACCTCAAGTAGATTCACGATCTCCAATATACTAAAAAATGATTTAAAATCGATTTAAAAAAAAGCAATTTTTTAATCTAAAAGACAAAGTAATATTTTAAAAATAAACTAATTAGATATCTTTCAATTGTTTCGTAGAGAATTAAAATTTTCTGAAATAATTTTAAAATTTAGGCCCAAAGTAGATTAACAATCTCAAAGCTATCAAAAAATTTTTTAAATTCGATTTAAAAATGCAATTCTCTAATCTAACACACAAAATCATATGTTAAATATAAACTAATTAGATTTTTTTAAATTCCTTTGTACAGAATTAAAATTTTCTGAAATAA
>JARJDW010013704.1:0-21506 GCA_030264715.1 Adinopsis sp. GC000173
TTCGTGACTATAAAACGTTTAAATTTTTGATAGAATACTTTTCTGGATAATCGCAATAATAGGTACTAATAAATACTGTTTTACTAGCTTAAATATGCGTTACATTTAAATTGTTTTAAATTTTTATTGAAATTTATTCCAAAATTAAATAAAAAATATAGCTAATTACTTGATTGCGTAGGGATTTGTTCAATTCCAAAAACTGTTTGTGTAATTAATTTATTACTACCTGGATAATTAAAATACTTCAAAACTCAAACGAAAAAGATAAATTATGTAAAAACTAAATTTATCTATTATTTAAAATGTTTTAAAGGAGTTTTATGGGGCTGATTCTATTCGCGCCAAGAAGTTGACAGACAATGTAAGCGTGATAATAAATTATGCAACAACAATTAAATCTATTGTCTTATAACTGCAACTACAAATGCATTCGACAAACTCAAACATTATTCAAAACGTTTAAGGAACATAAATTCTGCTATATACGAATCAATGCAACTTTGCTAAACGTATTCAATTCTAGATTTATGAGCAAGTGTGACGTAGATATGTTGGCAGTTAAGAAATTGAAAAATTTTATTTAAAATTAAGGCAATTCTTAAATAAAACGACTATGTATTGTATTAAATTTGGAATCATCTTCAAACAATATCGCCAAACAGGTATTTAGTAAAAATTATGATTATCTTGTCGTAAAGCAGTTTTATTTTATATGGACAGATTGTCTTCCATCAATAAAACTGATTTATTTTTAAATAATTAACTACATATTAAAATGTTTATTTAATTCAACATTGTGTATTTGAACAGAGCGATAATTCTCTGAACTTGAATGTTGATAAAAACCCTCCGAAGGTGCAATATTTATCTCCTAGCATTACTGTATTACTAGTGTTAGTTTATAGTAATTTGTTCTTGTTTGTAAAACGCTGTGTAATAAAATAGCAAAAATGTGTTCAAACATAAACTATACCAGAAAAGATTTACAATACATTATCTAAAAAATATGCAATCATAAATGTAATATCTCACATTATTATAAAGCATACCCCGGGGAGTAATATAAAGAATTGAGGCGCTCACATATCCTGTTAAAAATGCTGCATTCTTATTAAAACCAAACTTGGAAATTCTAAGTGCAACTTAAATTAAATTCTCTATTCGACGTAAATGCTAAAAAAGCCATTTGTCTCTAAATCAAAAGTACATAACTCCATGTTATTGTAAGTTGCAGGCAGTAAATTGTTTATCTTGTAAACGTCGTCTATTACATCAAAACGTCAAACACATGGTGTACGTTTTAAAGAAGCTTGTATTTTGTCTAATATATGCCAACGAATTCAAGCTACAATTTCGCATAACTATATTATCCTAGTCGTTATTACCATACAGAACAATATGTGTAAAGTTTCTTAAACATAAATTTTAGTAAAAACAAATAAATATAAACTACAATTTTTAGTCATGCGTAATTCAAAATTGTAAAATATAGAATATAATCAATTACGATTTTCTATAAGCGCAATTTTTATATACCAAATCATAAAATTTTTTTCGCAACGCAAAATTTATTAAGGTCCCATTCTTTTGCTTCAAAAGAGCGAAAAATTGATTTCTAATAGAAAACAGCCAACGGATATAAAAGTGCGGCGTAGATTTAAAATGTACGTTTAAGTTTCACCCACTTGATTTATCATAAGTTTATTTAATAATCGACACAAAGGGTATAAAATGATCGGCTTACATTTAGAGTAGGTAGGTATATCGTATTATTTATTTTCCTCAAATTTTTCGATATCGTTTTTTTTATCGACTATATTTATTTTTGTAATTAAAATACTAATAAAATTATAAATGAAAATATTTTAAGCCATAATTAAATAGAATAACGTATTATACTTTCATACTTATCTAAGGTTTTTTGTTGATATTAGAAAAATGCGAATTTAATATAAATACGATAAATATATATACAGAGTGTCCCAGATTAAAAATTACAAACTTTTAAGGCAGTTAAAGAACACTATTTGAACCTTGGTGGATCATTTTTTATTAGCTTTCATTGAATGTTAGTATCTTTTCACTATTTTTCACTATTTTTCACTGTTTTTCACTATTTTTCATTGAATGTTAGTGGCTTTTCGCTATTTTCTCCTATTTTTCATTGAATGTTTGTGTCCTTTCACTATTTTTCATTAAATGTTAGTGTCTTTTTACTATTTTTCATTGAATGTTAGTATCTTTTCACTATTTTCGATTATTTTTCACTGTTTTTCGCTATTTTTCACTAATTTTCATTGTATGTTTGTACCTTTTTACTATTTTTCACTATTTTTCATTAAATCTTAGAGTCTTTTCACTATTTTTCACTATTTTTCATTGTATGTTAGTGCCTTTTCACATTTTTTCATAGAATGTTAGTGTCTTTTCGCTATTTTTCATTGATTTTTAATGTCTTTTCACTATTTTTCTTGAATGTTGGTATCTTTTCACTATTTTTCACTAATTTTCATTGAATATTCAGACACTCGATAAGCTTTCACAAATACGTTGTTGTCTTGATGAACTTCTGAACCAAAATCCCAAGAAATTTTATGTAATATTTATAAAAGTTAAAGAAAGAAACTTTACTGCATTAGTTGTGATTACAGACAGGTACATTTTATGTTAAAAATACTTTTTAGAAAAGATATTGGGCCAATAAATATCTAGAATTTATAAATTATCTAGTATCACCCACTATTGTGCAAGTTGTACAACTATCACTCAAAAGTACGACTCAATAAATGTGCAATTTTAATATAGTTAGGTACGTGATGAGAAATAATTCTTGTTTGTGAATTATTAAAAATGTTGTTCTTTCAGAAAAAACGAAGTGAAATCTTATTAAAAATTAACAATGAATAAAATTTTTAAAAAACATCACTGTTTTTGATTTGAGAAGTAAAAGTTTAGCCAATTAATAACGACAGTGGTGTAAATTAAAGTTTATTTTATTTTATAAATTTTATAGTAAAAATAAGCTCCAATATTACTTTACAACAAATAATAATAATATTTTAAATATACAAAATGCTTTTTTAAAAATTATGTAAAATTTTGATGGTTTGCAGTGAATTTATTGAATAAGATTACGTGGAAAAACCAAGCCGAATAATATGAGCACACTCCAAGCTATGAATGCGATTTAATTAATATCATATAGTAGTGCATTTAAATGGCACCATCTTTCCATCACCAAATACATTTCATATATAAATTCATTTGCATACAAATTGATTTGTTTTGTCAGCACTCAAAGCACATTAATACGTCAACGTTGAATGCCATATGCAAATATTGCGCGCGTACGCCGCCCGCCAAACGCCGCCGCCGCCACAACGTAAGATGATGACGGAAAAAAATTTCAAATTTCTTTATTTATTTTGTTTGCGTATCTTTTTTTTATACTTCCATTCGTCTAAGCAAATCCCCAACGGAATCATTTAAATTATTCTACATCACGTTTTTTATCATTACGCTCGTCTGCACGAATTTATGAGCGCTGTATTTTTTTTTGTCTAACTGCTCGGCTCTTTTGCGCGTAAATCCATTAAAATTGTATCTTTATCGGGTCGTAGGTACTTTTTGAGTGGTGGTAATCGTGCAATTTGCACAATAGTGAGTGATTTGTGAGGGCAGCATTTTATTATATCGATGTCAAAATGTTCGGATAATTTATGAAACTTGGCTGTTTATTCGTAAGTGGGTTTGTTTTTTTAAATAAATTTTTTGTTATATATAAAATTGCTGAAACTTAAACATACATTTTTTAAACATACCTTTTATCTTTTCTCTACAACAAATTGTGCAGTTTTTTTTAAATTTTAAAATCAAATACAAATATGAATTATCATAATATAGAAAAATAACTATGAATTTAAATGGTTTTACTTACACAAGTAACAAATGATATATTACCGCTCACAAATTTAAAGTCTATAAAGAACAGGTACTAATACATATGAACAATTAATGAGAAAAGCGACAATAATAATGCACAAAAAACGTCATCAATAGGACTTGCATGGATTTTGTGAAAACAATTTATAATAGTGCACAGACGGCCGTAAATAAGCCAATTAAAAATTGCTATATAGAAAGTACAATAAAATAAGAAATTCATGAGATTTGCCATTCGATAAATTGCGCGTTGAAAAACATTAAAGGCATCTGTTGCTTCCACATGAGCGCCAAAAGTTTTTCCTCAGCGCTGCGCTCGCACGTATCAGCCATAAGTAATGTTATTAAAAGTTGCCGCCGCGCAAAGTTTTTTGAGGTGTCCATTCGTCGTGTCCTTACATTCGACGCTAAGATATAACTTTATCCGCGAAGGATGTCCTGCTATTGATTTGCGGCTTAGTTTAACACATGTCTGTACGTTTTAATCATTTTAAGAAAAGCAAACAGGTTTTTTATCGACTTTTCGGTCGTCTTCATTGTTTTTCCACCATAATTTTCTCCATTAAAGTTAATCTATACCGACCCACAAATCAAGTGAAACTGGAACGAACTTCTACATAAAGGTTAAAGTTGAAGCAAATTTAAGAGGATGTTTCAACTCAAGTTTGTATTAGCAAAGTAATATCAAATTACTCTGAAATCTTTTAGTTTTAATACATACAACATCCTGACTTTTAGTAAAAAATATCTTATATTTAACAAGCATAAATTATTATGCACTTTAATCTAAAAATAAAAAAGAAATTCTTAGAAACAATAAAAGTTTGTAGTATAAAAATACTCTTTTTATAACTTGCAAATTTAATTTCAAATCATGAATTGAGTTTCATAATAACGAGATAACTATCAAATTTTAAATGTTTTGAAATATACAGAGGATTTATAAATTTTAAACATAGTGCTTCAGCCACATTAGCAGGTATTAAGTATTAAAAATCATTACATGTAGAAAACAAGGTTGCAACTCACATTTAAGAGGCCTAAATCTCTAAAATCTATGTAACGAAATCAGCAATAAAAGTGGCAACAAACATTTATTTATCTTTTCATGCAATAGAGGAAATTCAAAACATTTTTAGATGGAATAAAAGTAATGATAGACAAAATGTTTTGGGGCTCTTCAAATTTCTATTGAATGTGTCTATACAAAATAAATAACATGTGAGTATACGAACATGCATGAACTTAAATTGATCAACATCCCAAATTACCTCAAATTTCAAATAAAAATGAAACAATTAAGTATTAGTTATTAAAACTCAAATCTAATAAATATTTAATTTAAAAGAGTTTATTTACTATTAAATTACGACAAGATAATCTCGACTAGATAAAAATACAATCAAAGTTTTGTTAAATGCTAACTTGCTAATTTATTAAATTCCAATACTTGTCTGTTTAAACTTATCTTAAAAAGAAAAGTTTTATTGTTCCAACACAACATTTCATTAATTTATTATTGAAAATTTTGCTAATTATTAATCTGATACATTAAAATTTACTTTAGATATTACTTTTCTATGTATAGCATTGTTGTTTTATAACATTAACTTTAACGCAATACAAATTTGTAACACCAAGATTTCATTATCTCACTTTTAGAAAGCTTTTCCTAGAAAATTAAATTCTTAAACCTAATGGAATAAAATTTATATAAATTAACACCAATTAAAAATTATACTCAAATTTAAAAAGTCAAGAAAATTGGTATATGTTTTTTAGCTGACGTTAACTAATATTGAATTAAATGCATCTGAGCATTGAGGAATTTTTATGCGGAAAATTTTCGCCACAATGCACATTTCATTAATAATGTTTATGACTTAAGCCTTAGCAATATATACAATATAGGGTGTTTGGAATCGATAAAAAGCGCGCTATTATAAAATTGATGTCTTTACGAGATGATGTTTTGTTAAATCTATATAGATAAACATATATTTTTTTGTTGTTTTGTGTAATTATGAAGCACGCAAACGCGCCTTTGATGTTGATATTTTTTTCTCGTACGTAGGTAGGTATATAATGCAACATTTATTTATATCCGTTTTGTCGTTTTAATGGCGCTTCATTTCTTTGCCGTCGTTCTAAGCAGCCAGCATAAGTAGATCATTTTGCTTTATTAATCCAATTTCTGACTGAGAATTATGTCTTTAATACGATTGATAACTTGTGCGTTCAGGTTTGTCGTGCGCCCACAATTTGTTTTTTTTTTGACGAGATGAATGTGTTGCTCGTTTTATTACTCCCACATACAATTTTCTAGTCAAAAACATGCGTTCGCTTTGGTATTTATCTACAATTACGTGGAAAATATGGCGTACGGGCTGTGTATTGAGTGAAATTGTTTCATATTAGAACAAAAGGCAGAATTAAATTAATTCCAAACACAATATTTTATAAATTATACTCATTATGTTTGTTGTTGAAAAAAAGTAATTTTAAATGAATTCACCGGCAATTTCAAACAATTTCATCATAGGCATATGAAAATTTTATTAAGTTTTATGTCTTCTCGACTAATTGGGGTTGAAGCAACGTTAAATTTATGTTAATCAAAGCGCGTACTGTAATATCCGCTAACAAAATATGCGCAAAAATGCCGAAATTATCTAGAATTAACTCATATATACCCTAAATGATTTATGCTTAAATTACGTGGCATATCCTAATTATTTGCATTTTTGCTTAAATCATAAGCGACACTGTATGATTATTTACACATTGTGTATGTTATTTGCAAAGCCATTTTTTAATTAAAAATTTATAACCAGTATAAATTTCATTGAATGAGAACAACTGCAACATTTATCGTTTACAATTTAATATAATTTAAAACAAAAACGCAATTTATTATAAACAATTCACGATATGCTTTTGTAAAATGTAAACAATGTAAAACAATATTTATGAATGTTATTAAATATTAACAATATTTATGGACTAGTATTTTAAAATCATTAAAACTAGTAGGTTTTACTATTAATTTTTAGGTATTATATATTATATATAATTGCATAAATAACACGAGTTGTAATTTATAATAATTTACTTTATTCAAATTCATTTATTATCATATTTTATAAATTTAGCGTTAAAAATATTTATAAACTAGATTCATAGAGTCGATTCGATTTAAAATTAATGCACTTCGTTGTTACAGTAAATTTTAAGCAGGGGATTTTTATAACGAGTGCTAAGATTGACCGTTTGTTGCATAAGGTAGTAAAATGCTCAGTGCTGCAACGTTATTGGTCGGAGTTAGGTAGATGTTTTTATACGAGAAGAATTATAATAAGAGAATCAGTGCATAAATGACTATATTTACGTCTAAATACATGGTTTCCCAGAAGAAAAGAGCAATATTTGAGGAAAATAAAACACAAGTTGTTTAGATGAAAAAAGATGATAAACTATTTTTGTATTGCCTGCATTATATACCCAAATACCTTAACGTTACCTACATCGATAGCTCTAGAATTGTGCGTATTTTAATATCATTGCTAAAAAATACTAAAAACATAAAACGCTGTTTCAAAAAATAAGTTAAAAGCTCTGTATATATGCAACCACCAACCATTTAAATTAGATCATTTTAAATCGTGGAAGTATTTTTATGTAGTTTTGTTGTACAAGTACTTTTATCAAGTTTTGGTTAGAGTTGATTCTGCAACATGTAAATAAAAAAAACTGTCTTTTTAGTAATGCTTTTTGATCTAACTGAATTTGAAAGTGTCAAAGCATTGCTTATCTACAAAATTTTTTGCATGTGCTTAACTTCTTGACACGTAGGTGCAAAATATAAGTAAATAAATAAATGTTTAGTATTCTCATATTACCTAGTTATGATTTTTAGGGCTTCTCGTTTAGCATTATAATTTAGCAACATATCCATCGATTAATAATATCCAACTACAACATACATTTGAGAAAAATACTGCAATAAAATCTTTATAATTATAGATAGGGAATACTAACATTGAGTTGTAAAAAATATACCTACATATATCTTAGAATCATTAGTGGCTTTGTATGTATAAATATTATAACAACCGGTATACAAATTCATTCAGTGTTTGTGTAAATAGAAAATTAAAAAAGCATAGCTAGTAGTTAGTTATCAAGATTGATTTTCTTCTTTATAAAAATCTGATGAATGTAAATTCAAAAGCATGGAACGTTATTAATTTGAAAAAGGGATGGCAATTATATGCTCAGCGGCGTAGAAATTGGGGCTGGGCATTAGTATCCGAAAATAGATTTGTCAATACTTTACACGATTATTGATTATCTATCCCAAAAAAACTGTACCCGCCGTTGTTATTCATTATTTTCTATTTAAAATAAATTTATAGTTTTCCTTATATATGTAGTATACGAAATATGTGCATCGAATGAAATCGGCAGCGTGATGATTAAATACGAGCGCGCCAGGAAATGATAAAAGCATGATGCTATTATAAAACACGTCGTTGTTCTATAGCTTCCCTCTCGACAACTCGCTGCTGAATAAAAGCTTGGAAAAGTTTCAGCTGCGAGTGGATGAGAGAAAAAAATGCAACAACAACAATGTAAAGACCTATACACTTGAAACTGCGAAAAGAATCTGTGTTTGATGTAAAAGTAAAGTAAAGTTTGCGCTCAAAACGCTTATTGTTCATTTTACTACTTCATTTAGATCAAAACCGAATAAAAGTGACTTTCTGCCCTTTCTTCTTTCTCATTTGACAACGGGCATTAATACTGCACATTTTTGTGTAATTGTCGCGCCGGTGAATTATGGCAGTGAGTGGTATAAATCAGGGCGCCAACAACACTAATCCGTACTTAAAGATTTATAAATGTAAGATTTAAGTTTTATACATTTTAGAGCGCGCGATAAAGTTGCTTCGAAGTAGTTGTAATTTCAAATGCATTGTATTTCTAAATATTTTATGTTACTTCACTTAGAATGAATTTTATTGTTTGCTGCTGCTCTTAACTTGAAATGTAGCTATTTTGTTTCGTTTCGTTTTAATAATTTTAATACAATTAATTGAAATTTCTTTGTTTAAATATATTCTATTGTAATTACATTCAAGTATAATGAGGATAAGAAATTTATGTTGTTAGCATAGAATATTTTTCCAATGTAAATTTTATGTCAAACAAATTCGCTAAGCTTGTTAAATTTATAAGTTATGATTGATTATCTGCTAAAATGATTAGCAACTTCCGCCACCAAAAGTGATTATTTGATGATCACTTTTATGATAAATCGCTGTCTTTAAATTTATAAAGTAAACAAATACTTATCTCTTCAGATTAAAGATTTTGATATTGTTTAATCGAGATTAATCACACAAAATCAATTTAATAAACTGATAAACTTAAGTGCACTAAAATAATGAGTTTAAATGTGTATCGATATGCCATCAATAGTAATGTGTAGTAATACTAAAATGATTTCTTTTTGTTTCAGGTAAAACCACATTTTCGATACATTAGATGTTATTCCCATTTTGTAGACTTGGTAAATACATATTTAAATGATAATATAAGTCATTTCTAATATAACTAGTCTACAACGAAATCCTTCTTAAAAATAAAATCATGAACATAAATGTTTTAGTATTATATTATATATGTTGAATCTGTAGATATCTGATTTTCGTTTGTACCATCGCATATGTATATTTCATAGCTTATGACAATTTTTATGGTTCAAAATTCAGTATTTTTTGTGTTTTATTTATGCGTTGAAAAGGGTACGAAACAATGTTCCTTAAAATTCAATTTTTGTACGAAATATATTTAAAATATTTATAGCATAAGAAATATTTTTTATTATTGTGTTTTCATTCAAAATTTAAATGATTAACGTATTTTACATAGTAATTTCATGCTAGGTCAGCACATTCAGTAAGTCAGCTGAGAAAATACTAATAAGTGCTTTGCAGGTAAATTTTTTGTACTAAACAATAATTATTTATACATATTTGAATATTTACGATAGTTTTGAATAGTTGAAGATAATAGACTAACCTGAAAGAAGAATAAATTCAAAACATTTTTTTTTGAACATAAACTTTTTTTTTTCGTTTTAAATTGTTGAACGTACTTAGAATACATTTAGTAGGTGAGCTAAAAATACTAATAAATATTTTGCAGGTACATTTGTTGTACTATAAAATAATTTTTATTTATACATATTTGAATATTTACGATAGTTTTTAATACTTGAAAATAATAGACTAACCTGAAAGAAGAATAAATTCAAAATAATTTAGATCGCTAGCTCCGTTGAACTTCCTATAGCTTACTTCTGCCTACATTATTTAGAAATACAGAATGTTTTTAAGAAAAATGAATGACTACCCTACAGACAATCTTGATAATACTTCATTTATGATAAAATAATCATAAAATTTAAAGCAAAGCATTTTTTTTCGTAATAAATTTTTGAACAAACTCTGAATACGCTTTTATGTAGGTATCAAAACTGCTATTAAAGTTGTGATGATAATAATAATTGCTTTAATACACTAACTAATATATTAACAAATTAAATTTACTGCCAGCTAATTATTTTCATAATACACACATTTACTAGCAAATTTATTTGTCTATATAATATGTGTGCATATATGAATATGGATGCTATTTAGGAAATGGCAGTAGTTTGCTATAAATTACCCATTGCCGCTCACCATCTAATAAATGGCCTCTTATTTAACCATGGAACAGTCAATAAATCTCAACATTATTGCCAATTCAAATTTCGTCCGTATACTACGACAATTGCATTTATCGACGAATCCAACAAATGCGCAACAAAACACACAAAAAGCACGCATTCTAATTGTGATCTATTATGCCATCGCTTTTTTAATTATCCCGTTCGGCGATAAAGTTGATTCAATCAATCGAATTTTTTTTATCTTCGCAGAGATAAGAACGTTACGTCCAATCGGCGCGCACACAACACAGCTTTGATTCATGAAGTGAGATTGTTTCAGCACGAAATCAGACGCGCTTTGAATCTAACATTTCTGCGTTTGAAAAAAAATGATTTGCATGCGCTTTTAAATGTTCACGTTCATTTCGATGGCATGTTGGACAAAAAGTCGTGTTTGTGTTACAATATGCGCAAAAAATTGGTGATATTTATTTAATTTCATCCGTTTCAAGAATATAACAAAGCATTGATTTACTACTGTAATGAAATCAAGCTTGATTTGAATGAAGATTAAAAAGAGAATGTGCGTAATGAGTAATCTAAACTTGAAACAACTTGGAATTTATGTTCTTTATGCATCCTGACTAATGTTCTATAGGTGAGCCTTCCCAACCTATTATACTAGATTTATTCCTTGATTTTTTGCAATCTTTCGTACTTCTTTCGTTTTTTAAGAAAAAAGATATCACGAAAACCTAGAAAAACTGCGAAAAATGACAAAAAAATTGTTTGGAAACGCAAAAAAATTAAAAAATTAAAAAACTGTGATACAGAAATCTGAAAATGAACAAAAAATGCGAAAATGCGCAAGAAGGCAAAACGCAATAAAGCAATGTACTGAAAAATAGCAAAAAAAGAAAAAACAGAAAACCAAAACAAACCAGTTTTTAAACCACCCTTATAAATTTAAAAACTTTGTAGGTTTTGTTTCCTGTGATGTTTTATCACAAAGTCTGTATAAATTTATATATTTATTTAACCAGGCTACAACAAAGTGTTAATTTTTCAAGCACAATTGTTGAAAATGAAATAAAACTGGATTTACATAAAATTCTTCCAGTTTAATGAATTAAAAAATGTGTAAAACACAATAGTACCCTTAGGTAATTTAATTGCAACAAGATGTTTTAAACTATAGTAAATGTTTTTGAGCATTTATTTATTTCATTATTAAAAATGATTCTTATTTGTAAGGCGTGTGCATTTTTACTGAGATTAGCAAAGTTTTAAGCAACTTTATTACGTCCAAATCGTATCATCAAAGATTCCAAAGATAAAACCTCAATTACGAAAATTCCTTGCGGATCAAGCCCCGAATGAATAAGCCTCCCTCGTGTAAGGAAATTATCGGAAACAATAAATTACACTCATAAATGCCCCGAAAAAAGAAACGCCCAACTAAGCGAATTGGAATCCCTACAACAACGCACCAACAAGTTAGTTGATTAATGAAAATCTACGTATTTACAATACTAACGAAAAAGAAAGAAAAACAGAAGCGGCAACGCGCAATATTAATTTAACCAATAGTGTACCGTTTAGCTGGTAAACAAAAACAAACCACCAGCAAAATTGCATGAATATTAACGAGCATCGTCACGACGCCATGTACACACTTCATTATTTGCCGCACCACACTCGATGCGCTCGCCGCGTAAAAAATAGCGACGCATGTTCCCAGCAGACGAACGCACAGCTGATTAAAATATATCGCGAACGCCGTGTAATTCAGCGATGAAAGTATGCTAATTACACTTAAGATCATTAAAAACTTCCTCCTTCTAAAAGCATTTCCTTTCCAGCGCAATGTAAAATACTTTAAATACCCATTCAGGTCGTTTTTTTTTCAGCTTTGCGTATTTATTGCATCTCTGCTCGCGAATGTGCTTTCATTTTGGCTTGTAAAAATGGAATTAATTAAGCTTATTAGACGATAAATATTGTAGGGCATGGCTTTGTCATTTTTGTATTAAATGTTAATTAAAAAATATTGTCTAAACATAACTCAATCGAATTAGTATCGCCACTTTTCCATTTACAACATTTTGTAATTTATAAAAAGGAATATTAACTTGAAGAACTTGTAATTAATGATAAAGTAAACAGCTCATTATTATTTCATGTGTGTTCTAGAAACTTACGCATATTTTTTTTGTAAAAATTTTATAAATTAAGCTTTTTAAATAAGAAATATTGTAAGTCATGGCTTTGTCATTTTTTTATTAACCTATTTTGTATTAATCAGTGCCACAACTTCTAATTTGGAGACTTTTTTGCTTTGTAAGAAGAAGTTGCAAGTAATGACAAAGTAAACAACTAATTATTTAATGTGTGTTCTAGAAATTTCAACATATTTTGAGTATATTGTGTTAAAAATCTTCAGTCTGTTAACACAACATTCCATATTTACCAAAAACGTAAAGTATCTAAATTAAGTAATAATTCATACGGTTAATTTCGGTAGATAAAGTTGATATTTATCTTTACTTTGCTTGCAAACAGATTAAAATGTACATTTTATGGTTTTCACTTCAGTGTATACCGTAGAATAAACTATTTGTTAATATACATATATCTATACACAAATATTTAAGAAAATCCATTTTATACACTCCAAGTTTCTACATAAGTTCTCGCCAATCTGAACAATGTCATTGCAGAAATACCTCAAAAAGTCCACTTTACAGCTCATAATTCGGTGTGTAAAGAAAACGTTATCCGCCTATTATTGCAAGTGTAATATTATATACCGATCAAAGAAATTAATTGCATCAAACTTAGTTTGTATTCACAACAACCAATAAACAACCAATACGAGTATAGTAAATTTCACAAAACACATTTTGGTATTGGTAAATAATTTATAATTTATCGTGTTAAAACAATTTGTGAATCATTTTACAGCTGTTATAAGAAATTGTACGCATCTTAATAGGAAACAAGTCAGTTTTATATTTTTAGCATAAAAGATGAAAGAAATTTTCACTTCTTTTAATAATAATAAGATAGCAAAACTATTTAATGCCTCTGGTATAAATTTGAACATATTTTAATAGAAATAAGTTGAAATTTATCGTGCTGAAACAATTTGTACAATTCCAAGAACATTCTCTATGAGCAGCAATTTTAATGCAATTCCTATTTCAATGTTAATTGCAATGGAGACAGTTTAAGGGTATATAAAAAAATAAAATGAATACATTTTATAGCACGCAAAATGTGCAAAAATTCGGCTATAAATAATAGAGAAAGCAATTTCTTATATTCTCACACCTTGCGCGCTATCTTGCTGAAGGTTCTAGGTCAATTTTTCCTTTTATTGAAGTATATGTTTTTTATGATAATGTTGCAACTTAAACAAAAGATCGTTTTTATTATGCAAAGCCGTGTTTTTTCCTTCACCAAGCGCACAATATACGTACTTACATTACATACATTCATCCCTGCACTACTCTAAAAAAAGTAATGCAATGTTAATCTAACAATAGTTTTGGGGTAGAATTACAGTGCAATCTAGTTGGCGCTACAAAATATAGATTAAATTAATTTGGTTAAAAGTAATTTGTATCCTAAAAGATAAACTTTACGATGGCCTTAGTGTGTTATTATCTTCGTATCCCTTACCATACATTACTACGACAAATCCCACATCCTTTTTGTATAATATAACAATTTTATGCTAAAGTGGCCTTTTTTCCTTTGCTGCAAAAAAGGTAAAGTCAAAAATTTCATTTGCATCGGAAATATTTTAGTGTGGCGTAGTTCTGCAAGTTGGAATAGGTAGGTAGGTATTTCCGCATAATCCCCAAAACACAATTCGTAAATAATTTCATATTTGTCGTGCACTTAACGTAAAAATTTCCATATATCGATGGCGGTGGCGGCGTGTTTTATATTTTACAACGCCGCCCACACGCTTTCCACCTATTTAGATAATCTGTTTATAAATTAAATGTTTATTTTGCAATTATTATTAATCTAAAATCTATAATGAAGCAATTTCCATGTGCATTACGCGTTTAATTACTTTATAATTAATCTAATCTCCAGGCGAATTGAAAAAAAAACGCGTATGGATTTGATTATAGGTACATAAATTCAAAGTGACAGATAGATGAAATGATTCATTTACGCGGAATTAATTTTAAAATTGTTGATGTGCAATCAAAATATTGAATAATAAATAGATGATAAATCAAAAAATATTAAATTTCTTTTTTTTGTCAAATGGTTTAGATATTTTCGGTGAAAGGTAGTAGCTCATTTCGCTCTAGAATGTAAATGCAAATTATTAAGAGATATCTCAATATAAAAAAAGTGCAGAAATTGCGCGTTTGATTTTTCGTGCATGAAAATCAATATTTTCAATAAACAGCTAATCTTCGTTTGCATTTTCTCTTGAAATTGGTAATTGTGTTTACTTTTCAGCTAGGTGACTAAAAGCGGCAAAAAATCATTTGTGCGGAGGATTAAAATTTATAACTTGATTATGTAGCGCAATTTTTTGCATTTCCGGCAAACGTTTTTTTAACCACTCAATTTTTACTTTAATAACATATTCAAAACAAATTTTGAAATAAATTTTGTGAAATACCCTTAATTTTTAATATAACAAATTAAATTTATTAAAATACCACTTAAATATTTTTGTAAATGAACCATAATTATTATTGGATTGTAATTTTTGCATTAATCAGTATTGTAGTTAGTCGAAAACTGACATTACAGTGTCTCTAGTATTCCACCTTCAGAATAAAATTGATTACTACACCGTCACCATTTATTGTTGTTTAAACGAACCAATCACGTTGCAATAACAACACAATTTTGTCTCGCTGGAATAAAAAATGTAACTTTCTAGTTTTTTGAATTTAGAATAATACAATGTGTTTATATAATTAATATTACTTAATTTTTTTGTGAATTAAATAAAATTTTTAGTGAATTGTAATTTTTGCAGTAATCAGTAATATAATTAACCCAAAACTGACATGACACTGTCTTTAGTATTCCACCTTTAGAATATAATTGATTACTACAGTGTCACCATTTATTTTTGTTCAAACGAACTAATCACATTGCGATAACAACACAATTTTGTCTCGTTTCAATAAAAAATACAACTTTCTGGTTATTTGAATTTAGAATAATACAATGTACTTATATTGTACGTGGATTGCGAATAAATAGTCTTATTAATATCTATATTATTAAGAAATCGTAAAAAATAAATCAATACACATTACATTCCACCTACTTAAAGCTTATTATTTTTAATTGTATGGCATTTATAAATAGACTTAATAATGAGAATATGAATAAATCCCATAATTGCTTAGACAAAATAGGAAGAAAAAACAACTCGCATTTGCTTTTTTACCCATAGTCGGTAGATGGATTTATTTAATTCAACTTCATTGTACTCATGTTTACAAGTCTCGTGAAGAGGCGTAGGCTACTAATATTACCTCCATTTTCTAATACAAATAAGGTAATTGCGTGATTAAAAATGTTGCATGAATAGTCTCTTTGCAAGTTTTCAAATCCAATACAGAAATTTTAGATAAATTCTTCAATCGAATAAATTTCATATATCCTTACGAAAATGCGAGAAATTAAACGTTATTTTGTATTTTTTTAATTATTTAATTCAGAGTGCTAAATTGTAATTGGTTTTATAAATTCTTGGAAACTTTGCACATTTANAAATTCTTCAATCGAATAAGTTTCATATATCCTTACGAAAATGCGAGAAATTAAACGTTATTTTGTATTTTTTTAATTATTTAATTCAGAGTGCTAAATTGTAATTGGTTTTATAAATTATTGGAAACTTTGCACATTTACGTCTGTTTTTCAGTTAGATGGAAGTTTTCTTATTGTTGAATTACCATTACAAAACAGTATTCTAAATCACCACTACAAATACACAAATTTCTAGATTTTATGAGCTCTATTGGCTGTTTTTTACAGTTGGAAACAAATTTTCATGTAAACTCAACTACAGTTTCCACAATTTCAGTTTTCTAAACAGAAGAGCAAGGCAATATTTGTTGAAACTTGACTCTGTACATCCAACAAAGTCATAGATACTATCGTTTTTATTAGTATCTACAAAATGAAGGTGACAGTAGGCTTTTANACTACAGTTTCCACAATTTCGGTTTTCTAAACAGAAGAGCAAGGCAATATTTGTTGAAACTTGACTCTGTACATCCAACAAAGTCATAGATACTATCGTTTTTATTAGTATCTACAAAACGAAGGTGACAGTAGGCTTTTATGCTGTTAAAAATTATTAACCGCCCTTTCTTTTTGTACCTTGCTTGCCGTAGCTACGCATCATGTTTCTAGTTGCAGTTATTGTATTGCAAAACATTGATTAGTTACATGACCACTTAATTTTGTTTTTAAGATATAAAATTAAGAAATATATAGGTGTAACTAACTCCATTTATCAGGATTTCAATTAACAAAAAGTGGATTAATTCCCAAGTTAGTAAAGATATTATACATAAAAAATTTAAAAAAACATATTTTATATTTCTGCATCTACAAAGAATTTCAATTTTTCGATTTTTTTAAGTAAACGATGTTCTTCTCATTGAAGATAAGAAAATGGTTTTAAAAAATATAGTAAGTAAGTAAATTTGCAACCTTAAAAACATGAAAAAACGTTTTTACATTATAAAAATGGAAACAATTTACAAAACTCTGCAAACATTTTCTAGGTACGCTACTGATCGTGCAACAGATTACGTTTTTCAAGCGCATGGCGCATACTGCTAAATCGGCTAAATTAATTATGTGATTCTTCTTATTGCTGAGCACCCTGAATCGGGGAAATTTCGTCGATACGTGCCGTCGTAAAAATTAAAGGTTAAGTTAAATTAGGTACATCGTGCTTTTTCCTGCACGTCAATTACACGCATATATGAAAATCTGTGATTAAATTTACATATAATTAAATAATGAATAAAAATCTATTTGAAGTTGAGTAAAAGGTTGGAGTAGCGCTTCAAAGCGAGAGCGCTTCGTGTTCATAGAAAAAAACTAGCTGCCTCAATGATAGTATTTATCTATTTTCCCGGAGATATAAAAAAAATAAAATAAATTATTTCTATTTCACAAATTGATTAAAATGTTTTTGGTGTTAGAAAATGTGGGAATAAATACTATAGAAATGTGTGTATGAAGCGCGGTAATAAAAACATTTCGCATTTCCTTTATGCAGCTTTTGCCATTCAAAAATGAAATAATTTTATTGTTTATTGCAATAGAATAACGCTAGTTAATAAACTCATTTGTAATTTTTACTATTACATATACAATACAATAAATACAAAACAACAAATAGGAATTTTTGCTTTGTCAGCAAAAATGTTAAATTAATCAGGCCGGTATTCTTTTGTGGCCGCGCGTACAAATTTTGTTATGATTAGTTTGAATATTCATTTTTAGTCATCATTTCTAAATGAAAAAAGCTGATTTACAGTCAATCATAATTAAATTAATGCGAATTTGATAGGCTTGCGTTTTATGTGTCAATTTTTTCATTCCGAATATCAACGAAAATTAGGCAAATTTTATTGTACTATAAAGCTTTCGGATTTTGTGTTTTAACTGCTATAATTTTATGCATTTATAATAAGTTAATTCTTTAATTATAAGAGAATGGCAAAAAATATCCTGATAAATTATTATTAAATTATCAATTGCTGGGTTGATTTGTTTTTTTGTTTACTTACTCGACTTTAAAACGACGCACTTCTTTATAATTAGATTAAACACGTAAATGTATCGTCAAAACAAATTGATTAATTTATTTTCATTAGCTACACATTTTAATTTGTAATTAATTATAACAATAAATGCAATTTTTCAGGAATACTAAAGATTCTACATATTATATTAATAAAAAATTAATAAAACTGGGAAATATTAAATGTATTAAGCTGTATAATAAATACTTTTTCCAAATTATGCTAAAGTTAAAACATAACATTCTAAAATGTTTAAAAATGGGACTAATTAACGTGGCGCGCAAGTTTACTCCGTGTAATGCATTTCAAGTCATATAAATGCGACTAGATTCTCAAGTCAAAAACATTGAGCAACAGTTCTTAAACTGCATATAGTCGGCAATTCATAATCCAAAATTTGTGGTAGTGTCTATAAATTTATATTATAATAGGTAGATACTTCGACATTTGTTCGATTGTAAAACACAACTAAATTTTGTAGTAAATTGTAGGAAATCCGTTGCATTTACTTGATGAACCATGTTAATAATTAATTAGTTTCAATAATTTGAGAAAAATTATTAAAGAGTAAAACATTGGGTTAGGTTCACAATAATATATTCATATCAATATCGATATTTCAATCTTACGATCATCATCAGGATACTGAAACATTACATCCAAACAAATTTACTTAAATACTATTAAACCAGGTAACTGGATTATGGGTTTTTTTCTATATTTATGTACATTTTAGCTAATTCTATTATATGAACGGTTGTAATAAATACGCGTTACCTAAATTTACTTGCTCATTCATAAGCATTTTATTACCATTCACCGCTTTCTTTATTTCAATTTTGTAGACTGATTTACAGTCCATGTAATGCGTTTCAAGTCAAATACATGAGGATCTCTAAGTCAAAAACACTAAGCAAAAATTCATAATCCAACATCTTTGTTAGTATCTATAAATTTTTATTATAATGGGTATTCTATTTCTTCTAGTGTAAGACACAATCAAATTTAGCAGACTGGTTTACAATCCTATTTAAATCAAAGCTACTATTACAACGGATTCTCGCACAATAACTCGCAATCCTACTATTCAAATACTTGGAATTGAACCATTTTGAAAAGAAATTTTACATAATGTTATTTTTAAATTAATTAAATAAGATTTAAGTTAATTTTAAATGAATTTTAATTACAAGTAGATAAATGATGTATGTTAATGATAAACGTTAAGAGTGCATAAATTATCGACAATCTAAGAACGTTTGTAAAATTGATGGTTCAAATCGCTTAAAACAGTGAAAGTTTGAGGCGAGTAAAAACACGACGACTGATAATAAATCTTATCTTCATCATCATCATACCATTGTTGCGATTTACACAATTCGCCTGCGCCACCTTCCCCGCCTCGATAATCGTTCGCATTCGCGAATGCATTATGATGATAATTCTAATTAATTCAGCATAATTACTATATAAAATCAATAAATGCATAGTTGTCATAAACATGGCTTTGTGTCATTAAAGCATTCACGAACAGCTGTGTGAGCTTGAATTTTCTTAAAGCTACATGGAAACAACTTTGCTGTTGCGGCGGTAGGCATTTTAAACATGATAATGCTTTTTGCATCGTTTTTGCGCGCTTCTGCTTTTTTTTCCTATCTCGGACAGAATCATTTTATAGATTGAAATGAATTAAAAATGCATTAGACGGTTTAATGGAAAAGAATTGTGTATGCGTTATTAGGCTGGCTGGAAAAGTTTTAGCGCGCGCTTTATCGGTTAAACGTAGGCCAGTCAAATGCAACTAACACAATCTTTAGCGCTTTTAACTGACGTATATTTTTTTAATTATATTGTATTTCAGGTGGGCGTAATAAAATCGGCAAAAGACGAAATTTCTAAATTAATTAAAATGTTAAAATTGAAATATTTATTTATGGACGCTGCATGAATACAAATTACAACAAACATGACTGCTTTCTTATATTCCATATTCATTCAAATTTTATTAATTAACTTCTTTTTCATTGCGCGCTATACGCATTTTGTGCGTAATCTTGGTAATTAATTTTTAATGTGCATAAATCAACTGTAAGTATTTTATGCGCTTGAATAAATATGTGTATGACATTTATTTAATTTAAATGCAAAAGTTGTTGTAAAACGTAAACATACCGTTTTGTTTGTATGTTGATAATTTTGCCACCTTGTTAGTGCAGTGGATCTATCACAATGTTAAACAACATTTACAATTGTCAATAGAAATCCTGCATATTGTATTTGAAGAAGGAGATGGAAAATCTGCTTGCAACAAAATTACACAAATAATCTACTACTATCCACGTAATTTGAATTTTAATAATATTTTTCATTATCAAAAGTATGTTTTTTTCAATTCGTATGGAAAAAATCAAATAGAAATAAGATTTCTTATAACGCCCTGCAACAGCAGGTAAGTTTGCATCGAAATTTTATATTTGTGACCGGAATCTGATCATTTTTTACTAGAAACCCTACAGAATTTGCCTAGAAAGTATATAATTTGACTTTCATTAAAGGAATAGAAAAAGATTCGTTGCTTCTTACATTTTTGTTCCAAAACATTTTTTTTTTGTTTTTCTTAGACATTTTATTGCCGAGACAGACTGCCATATTGCAATTTGAGTTTTATGACATAATTGCGTACTTATAGTTTAAAGCAGTTGTCGTAAAATATATCTTTGCGTATAGGTGCATTAAATATATCGTTGTAACTTGCCGGCTTGATTTAATACTGAATGGATATTCTAGTTAAAAATACAGAGTCACTAATTCAAAAAATACAAACATTTTTATTTATTATCAATTTATGATTTATAGTTATTAACTACGTTATAAGCTATAGTGGAGCTAGTTAATAAAATATTGTGAATGCAATTCTTATTTCACATTTTTAATAGAATTTTATACGTATTTTCATCAATATATTGAAGAATTTCATAATCGTTGTTTATATAACTTGTTTAATAAGTAACTTTTTACGA